>JAUZND010051421.1:0-19420 GCA_034780555.1 Coelogynopora nodosa | reverse complement strand
TAAAAATGTATGTCTCTTGCTTCTTTCATAAAATGTGAAACGGACGACCCTTTAGAGTCTGGACTATAATATGAGCAGAATCAAGGGATGTAGTTTTCATCTATTAATTATTGGGCAAATCCGAAATACAGGATAACTAACAACAAATACATTCAATAATCTACACTCCAAGTGTTCGTCTGGTAAATATCAAAATTCTAAGCATAGTCGTAAATCATCAGATTGTCTATATTGCTTGCACCGTAAATTGACAATGTCATAATTGAGAGTCATATACCAACCCTATCGAAATGTTCAATTTTAATAAGTCTATTTATTAAGCTTAAAAGTAGTACAGTAAAATCTGGTAAAAATGGATTTAAAGGTAATTGATACAAAATACTGTGTTTTTGTATAAATAACAATTTTTTCCGAATATAAGAGTCATTAATAAGAGTCTCTCTAATATTTACGTTCATATTAGTTACTATTTGAGATGGTACATTTGTATATGTTATCTTAGTCAACTGAAAATATTAAATAATTCGTTATAAAAACAGTAACTATAATTGTGTTGAACAGATATCCAAATATATAAATATTCCACTATACTAATTTTAAATATCTGCTATATTTTTAAAAAAACAATTGCTATATTATTAAAAAAACAATTGCTATATTATTAAAAAACAATTGCTATATTATTAAAAAACAATTGCTATATTATTAAAAAACATTTGCTATATTATTAAAAAATATCTGCTAAAATATCCGATATATTAAATAGTACGAAATGTATGGATGCATACATTAGATAAGTAATTTTGCCTGTATCTAAAAATGAGTTCGTTATATGCGGGATATTACTGTTACAATATTTATTTGATACAATATTGTCTAATTTGAACACGTTTCCTACATTCATTTAAAAGTTCAGTTTAGCCGGAATCAATTTTTTACCATTTTAGATAAAAATATGCTATTGCCATCCTTATAAATATTACACTATGAATACACTGTCCGTTACCTGTGCCTGATACTCCTGAACGCCGGCACTATAACCTTGAGCCCCCACGGAGGCACTGTACTCTCCGGTGGATGACATCTCTCCGCCGCCACCCACACGACCCCCGGCGATGGAAACGGTAACAGCGCTGCCCACGGCCGCTGCCGCCGTTCTTGCGGCGTACATATTAGCTTCCTCCTGAGCCTTGCCGATGTTCTTTTTGTAGCGGATGCGCTTATTGCCGAACCAGTTGGACACCTGATGGACAGTTGAGGTCAACACTTTACATAATTGAAAACATTACATTATTAGTCCATTTAAATTGGCGTAAAAGAACAGGGGACTTAGAAAAAAATACTGTAAAGCTGAAAATTTGCATGAAACTTCAGTATATGGACCGGAACAAAATATCACAAATACGATAAAATCCATTTTGGGCAAAAAAGTTTTTTTGTGGTTTTGATTCAATTTGAATGAAAACAATTTTTTTAGGAAAAAATACATTTTCATCATATGGTAAAATAATGTAATGTTTTCTAATATTTAATAGTAGTTAATTTTGTTTATTTAGTAAATTTTGTAGCTAAATAGTGATTGGAACTTTACTAATTTTGTTAATAATAACTTATTATAATTAAAATTATATGCAATATTATATTTAAAAGTAAGAGAAAAATATGATTAAAATATTTATTTTCTTAAAAATGTATATTTTCACTAAAATTGTGTCATAACCATACAAAACTTTTCTATTTTTGAATATGTAAAATAACAAAAAACATCCATAAACGGATTTTATCGGAATTTCGATATTTTGTTCCAGTCCATGTACTGATGTTTCTTGCAAATTTTCAGCTTTACACTATTTTTTCTAGGTCAACACCTATATGACAAAGACAGATTTTCATTATATACAATATAATAATAAAATAGAATATAAATAAAATTCATAAGAACACGTTACAATATAAATCTCAGTATATTAAGTAAACTACTTGCAATCCAAAAGTAGTACGCTTCTTATATATCAAATAATTATGAATTGTAGATATCTATTAATAACACGCAACTAAAGATTTGCGGCAGTCGTGTATTAGTTGTCATTATATTAAGTCACCAGTGATATTAAATTAAATTAGTCCTGTGAAGCCACATTAAGGAACTGTCCGTGGAAAATTTCTCTAAAAAAGAATACGGATAAGTAACTAAAATGTCCAAAATATGTAATTTAATGAAAATCATAAACAATGTTAATAAATTTCATATTAAGGAATTGATTATGGATATTAAATATTAAGGATAATGACGACTATATATTATATGATCATCATGTAGTGACGATAAGGTCAGTAAACAGATAAGCATACGCATTGTACCTGTGACACGGTGATGGTGCACTTGCGTGCCAACTCTTCCTTGGCTTCCTCGGAAGGGTATGGGTTCGACAGATGAGAGTAGAAGTACTCGTTGAGCACTTCAGTAGCCTGCTTGCTGAAGTTGCGACGCTTCCTCCTACAATAGAGGAGAAGAGGAGGGCCGGAGTGTGAGGGATACTATGTTAACAGAAATAAATGCTGCATTGCAAGTTTTCATAATTATTTTTAATTGCTATTAATTGTATCTTTAGCTGTATAATCAATAATTTCAGTTAAATTCGGTGTCATTGTTCTAGATACAAAAATACGAATTACTCTATTCTAATGTTCGTAACAATTTTTCTTCCAATTTTGATGAAAGTACCGGAGAGCGGCGAATTAAAAATATAAAATAAAAAGCATTGATTTTTTTAACATTGCTTGTTTCAAATAGTTATAAAACTTTAGACAGTAAACGTGAATTAGTGCAACTAAAATATTAATATTTTTAATTTCACTATAGGCAATAAAATGCAATAAAAGAGTATGTTCGCACCTCGCATCAAGGAACCTCGAACGCAGAATCATAACAGCCTCACAGGTGCTTTGCTTCAGCTGCATTTCAATGGCCTGAAACTTCTTCCTGATTATGGCAACCATACGTTCGATCTCTTTGGGGGTAATCGGCCGTGATCGGCTCTGCTCGCGAAGTAGATTGATCACGTGACTTGTGAACTCGTCACACGCCTGGATGGGATCGAATTAAAAGGGTTACGGCATAGATATAGATAAGCGATGAATGATTACAATAATTGAGAACATTATTTTCTCTTGCACATGACTCTTGTCAGGTCTATCCTAGAGTTGAAAATTATCGCATCTAACACTCATCATACTCCAAGAGTGCAACAAAAAAGATTTCAAAACATTTTAATGCTTTTTTAAAGACCCTTGTTTGTAGAAAAATTATAAAACTTTAGATAATCACTCAGTAACAACGACTTATATTATAGGCAATACTGATTTCAGTCAACATATTTGCAGGATTCGAATCCACACATGTTACCACTAGACCAGTGTCCGTTCGGAAAGACAGGGACCAGTAATATTTAGCAGGAACCGTTAACTCGAGTGCAAGTGCGGATGACCCTTATTTATATATTCTTAAAATCTGTACACACACACATATATATATGCTGTTCAAATAAAGAATAAAGTAACTTTAGCAGAAACTGGTGCCAACTCTGATTGACACTTCTGGTACCAAGTGGTTCTCAGTTGGAACACAACAAACCACCGGTAGGAGGGCTGGTTGCCTTCTTCTCTTCTTTCTCTGCTAAGATCTGCAACTTACATACTTAAAGAGAAAGAGAGAGAGAGAGAGAGAAGGAGAAACTTCGTTGTTAGCAACACTCAGTTTGCAGATAATATGTCGATCAAAAAGCACGGCAATATTTCTGCCAGTCATCAACATGTACGGAAAACAGAAGAGGTTAAACGAAATACAGGTAGTGCTGTTTGTATAGACGTACAGCTTACTCTATTTTCTATATTATAACATGATTATACATCAATAGCAATATGATGTTCAAGTAGTGACGAATTATCTTGCTAGATATTTATTTTATTAAGTAATAGTATATTTCCGGACATATGACTATGAAGTTTTCTTCATATTAATTTGTTCTGCAATATAATAATTAACCAAATTCATTGTAAAACAGATGTTGAATTAAAAAGTATCTTAAAATATACTATTTTTGCAATTAGTTGTGAATATATAAAGATATACGCACTGTAAATATATTGTTTCGCTTTGGTAATACAATGCCTTATATCTCTCTTTTATCTACTCCCCGCGCGTATATTTTATAGATTAAAAATTCAACCTTTATTATTTTAATAAACCAGAAATAAAACAGATATAAGATGTTGTTCTGCTATATAAATTATGCTAAAAACAATTTTTAAGTTTTCAAATAATTTTCTTTTACTATTTTCCCAAATTAAATTAGTTATATTACATTAGTATATTAACACAAATAAGTTTCCTATATAGAAAAATAGATATAATGATTGCATTTAAAGCTGGAGGAGATCGTCTAAATTTAAATGAAATTGAAGTTATATTTAAATAATTAGCTTATTGTCGGTATTCAATGAAAACTAGTTTGTTAATTAGAAGCGTTCAAAATAACATTTAGTGCAGAATAAAAGTAACTAATTTATTATTAAGTAATACTTTGCAGTCTAAAGAATACCATTATCCTTCAATTGGTTTGGGTTTCACCTTTGATAAGATCTCATAACGTTCTTAACGAATGTGTTGTACTCAAGTACACTACATAGTAATGATGCGATGGGGGTATACCAGAAGGTAATTTACTTTCGCTTCATGTTTTCATTTTGAAATTTATCTGGTATATGGGTGACCTTTAAATAACCGTTGGCTATCTATAGGAATAATTTTATATGACAGATTACTTGAAAATGGTAGCCCAATATATAATAAAGTATTATTATATCAAATTTGATACCGTTATGCGTAATATAGGCATATTTTTTATTATATACTGAAATTGACTTTCATTAAATTGAATTCGTGAGAAATATATTAAATAACATTAAACAACTATTTGTAAATTCGTTTTAATTAACATGATAAAAGATAAATTTCTATGCAGGTCAATTTCATCCTATTTTGGATAGTATATATATATAATTACAAACATTCAATTGAAGATAAAATCAACCGCAGTATTCCGTTTGTAAAACAAAAGATATTATAATTATAAATAATTACTATAAAAATTATTTAAAAAAATTATTATAAATAATATTTTGAGAAGAATATATATAATTAAAAGAATAGTCACAATACGATTTACAATCAGCCTGGTGATCAACATGAAAATTAAACAACAGTATATGAATTACTAAATAATGCGGCAATATTCCCTGAAAATGAAGTCAGTAGACCCCTGAACATCACCTGAAACAGGGAGATAGCAAATGTCGAGAAAACCGGTCTTACACTATAACACTATATAAGATTAACGGGCCCAAGAGTCAACAGCATGATGTTCACGAAAGATAATGATGAACAACCTGGCATGTAAACAACCTGGCCAGTAGTAATCAGTTATCCGGGTATATTCAGTACGGCGTATAAACAGGCAGAGAATCGGTATACTATGGGGTAGGCCTATACACACTAATGGGCACCAGACTGTAGCGGTTATTTCTGCCGACAGGAACCCTTGTGAATTATTGCCTCTCAACAGGAGGGATTTGTAAACTAATTTACTATACATTACCCACCCTTCAAAATGAAATATATAATAATATATACCTACTTGATCAAGAACATAATATAGATTTATAGGGGTGTATTTATTCCATTGACAAATTGGTTCCACGACCATAATAGTCATGCTTAGCATAATATGGGGAACATATAATTATTGTGTTCTGATATTCTTCAATAATACATAGTTCTCACTTACTGGTTCTATTGATTTGACACTACGCAATTATTCTTAATGTAGTTTCCAACGGTTATTGTGTTTTTTACATTAACCGTACATAACTATTGAGATTATGTAATACAAATCGAAATTTTTCATGTTTTGCGGCAAGTGTGCACGATAAAATAATACAGTTTCATAAAACAAAATATTACGTTTGATAAAACTATCCAGTTTAAAAGGGTAAAAAAATATATCCTATAAAGAAAGCATGCTACACAGGACACTTTATTGTAATTTAATAATTTTTGTAGTTTTTTACTAGGCTAAAATTGGTTTCATTGATATAGTTATAGGCAACACTATACTCTCTGCAAAACTTCACATATGAAAATAGACCATTTCAAAATATAGGTTCAGTTATCTTACATTAACCATCCTGTTAACAATTTCAGAATTATGGTCAAATTATTTTTTATTAATTTATTCAGTTATTATAATATTTAAAATACCATAGCATCCTAGCACAGGTCACCAGTCCTGCCCTGCAGTAGGAAAATAGTCAATTACTAAACCAGTAGGGTATGGTACTGTTCAACATATAGGCTAAACTCATCATCAACTCACACTCTTGTACTTGTCCAGCTCGGAGTGGTAGATGTGTCGGATCTGGGCCAGCTTGGTCCGATAGTCGGAGTGCTCGATGTGTCCCTCAGGCCCCCCCGGTGAGGCCGGACAGGAAGAGCTGGTTGTCATGGAAGCGGCAGACATACCCTTGTCTGGGCCGGACACACCCTCCGCGACCAGCATGTTGTCCAGTCGCATCAGCTGCGGATCGGGCGGGTCGTCCTCCAGAGAGGGCGGGATGCTCAGAGCTGTGCAGCAGGTTAGATGGTAGAAGAGAGAGAGAGAGAGATGTACAGATCTGATGTTAATCTATGAAGTCTACAATGAATTGTGTTTGCCGGGTATAGGAGACCGAGATTAGATAAGTTTCCTACGGGCTATATGCTACTGTCATGTCAAATGAGAATTATATTATTGATCGATAAAAGTACAGTTACTTATTACAATAGAATAGGTACACATAGGATAGATATTGTAGTATGCGTAATGAATTCAAAATCGCGTTATCCGGATTTCCAATGGGTTTATCCGGTTTAGATGTATATTCTGGAATTCTCGGAGTTTGTGTAATTCATATATGAAAAGAAAACGAAAAATTTCTGAACTAAGTTAAGTGTATAATACTCATTAAAATTGTATCTAAAATTAATATATGAGTTTAATAATTATTTTATATTTAATTATATAAACGCTTAGTATACTAATATGGATTAAGAAACAAATTCGATAAAACAACCTTCCGAGTCAGAAAATAATAAGATCTACACAAATACACAATGAAACAATTAAACAATTTGCAGCAAAAAATGTGGATCCCATAATTACAATTGGTGGTTAGTGTATCTTGATGGCGCCAATATTGACCTAAGTATTGATGCTATTATAGCACTTGTTTAATTGACTGAAGAGTGTGACAGTAGAACAAACATAAATAACCTTGTTCATAAAGAAATGTTGAAGTATACTTAGAAATAAATACTAGACCACACAAATAAAACAACGTATAAAGTTTACAAGCATTCTAATAATATTATAAGAATACTATGAATAGTATTATAGATAATATAAAATATATTAAAAATGGAAAAATAAAAATATACATTAGCAACAATATATTGTTTTTATTAAGCTTATTTTTATTGATAAATCAATTGATGCAAAACGGACCATTACGAGGGTTCCAAGCATTTCGCATAATATTCATTTACATAAACATAAATCGCATAAACTTAATCCGTATATTGTCTAACTAAACAGTAAACCAATTTCACAGAAAAAAATATTTGACATAATATTCTTTTTGAATAAATACACTCGAATTTTAAACTAGGTTTTCCAATTTGGTTGTTTTTAAGTGAGGAAATTAGGAGGTATTCGACTTAATTTGTCATTTTATGGTTTCTCATAAACAATTTTATTTACGACACTTTACTACGAATTATGCGAAGTGAGTACAATGCCAGCAGAGTATTATGCAAATTAAGTTTAAGAACATAATATATTTAGCAAATTGGGCCGTACTATGTCTAAAGAATTATTTTAATTATATTTTACAGAAAGCTTCAGAATAAATATATTTTAAACAGTAATCAATAATGCTCAAATCCATCACAAAATAGGTACTTCAAGATTTCTTATTTTTAAAAAGTTTCTAAATGTAAAGTGTATTATATAAATGGAATTGATTGCTTGCTAATATGCTGCAACCTGTATTTCCTATGTAAATCGACCTGTGTTTGAATCTAATATAATTACAATTATGTTAATGGCGGATAATGAAATCTATTACTCATATCTATTCGCACCATCGTTTTCTATTATTCGTATTAATTATCGTAACACTTTTATCTGTGTTCTCACGAAGCGTAGAGAGCGTTTTCTAAAGTAAATAATTCGAATAATTTGAACATGAATGGATTATTGCCAGGTGCAGTACAGACGATGACTCAGACGCGTGAGACTAATTTATTTCAATTAGATTACAATTTTTGTCTCGGATAAATCATGAGTGAATGTAAATTCAACGCAGACATGTACTTGTTCTAGTATTATAGTTATATAGACTTAAATAATAGTTGATAACTTGAAATTTACAAGATATGTATATATTTGAGTTGTATTTAAACATTACTTAGATATTTTGTATATTATTGCTATATATACATTTGAATGTTTTCATTTTCTCATTGATACATGTTGCCTAAAGCGAGTAGCTTGAAATAAATAATAATTGCTAACATAAACAATAATAAAACTAATTTCAGCCGCAAATTTATAATTGGCTCAGCTTAAAAATAGTCAAACATTGATTTTGACAAACAAAATCCATTTATAAAAGTCGTATTTATAGATTTATAAAAAAAAATTAAAATTTTATAAAAATCTGCTATAAAGTAACAATAAAGTCTCAAAATGTAATACCTCATATAATTTGATCAGTTTATTAAAAAATAGTTGTTAAGAATTTTATTAGTTTGATTACATTATTCCTAAAATGGATTATTGGACATTCTTGTCGTAACTAATGTTGTATTTGATGCATTTAGAAGACAATATTTAAATTTGCGTTCTTCAACCATGTGGGTTTGAAATGTAAATAACGTAGTTTAAAGTTTAATAAAAATGAATGCTTTTAAAGTATCGTTTAGTAAATTATATCGTTTACTAATATTACATTAAACAATACCAATTTTCAATCTTAAACTTTTATTAATGGTATCTTTATTTAACTGTCGAATTATATGGAAAGGTGAGATATTATCGACGAAACCACTTAACGCCACTAGAAAGCGTTCTACGGGTACATTTTTATCATGTCAAGGACCCATAGACCCTAAAACTCCACAAACAATCACCTAATTTTAATCTCTAGTTAAAGACCTTTAAATGCTGAGATACACCTACACTTATGTACAAGTATATTAATATACACTAGAGACAACAAGCTAGCATGATGATGTGAAAATCAACAATGGAACTGAGATAAGAAATGTACACTGATTAACTGCAGGGCGAATGAGGGGTAGGTAGGTAATAGTATATGCACTAATGACGACGCCATTTGAAATAAGTTAAACAATATTTTACCCAATATATAACATAATGTAGTTACTGTTCTTCGCCAACCGCATAAAAATTAGCCTCACCGTGGGTAATCTACGTGTGGTCAAGTGACATTTACATTAGCACAAAAACTTCAGCTGTTCAGCGTACATTTTGTCAATCTATATATTACCTTCTAATGCATGGATTGTGTTGACTGCTTTAGGCGCCACCGCATATACCATACTGGAAAAACGCAAACTGGCGGTAAAAAGATTAAAAGTAGTCGATTGATTTTCTCATGATCAAACTATAAAAACAAAGCTGCAGCTGAAAACATTCGCAACGAGTTGAACGTTATATATTATGGTATATAGTAGATAGTAGCAGTTTTAATGTATATCAATTTGTCTATGTACATTTAATAGTTTAACTATAATATTAAAATATTAATCTATTCAAATACATAATGTTAAATTTAAAAAATTGAAACAGCCGTAACATATAAATTAATGAAAAATCTAAAAATTAGTTTTAATCCTCCCTTCTTAAAATGTAGGTCTGCCTCTAGTCTATTGAAGTGTTTTCTATAAGTTAGAAAATACGCACAGAGAAAGACGGTAAGTAATGTACTTACATAATTAAACAAATTACCAAAGAACACTTTTAATGATATTTTAAATTGTGCGATGGCATAATAAATAAAAAATCGTCAGCAGTATTGATGTCCGCAAAAATAATGAATTCAGATAATAACATAAATAAACAAAAAAGATAAGCCAGATAAAAATTGCAGATTATTTGTTAAAGACAATTTGCGTAGTAAATATACATGAAATAGTCGACAACAACAAAAGCAAACAGCAACTATTGATAGGCCATTCGAGATCAAGTAGGCGAGTTGTGGAGTACACCGACCCACAGGTCATGTCTGTCTACAGCTGACCTTTGCGTACAGTCTCGGAGTGCAATGCAAGTGGCCAATGATCTCACAGCTGTAGAAACCTGTGGATTTCAAACTTCTGCACTCCACTTGTTGATTCCGATATAATTGAAGAGAAGTTCCCGTGCAACTTTAGAGATAGCCATAGCCAGAAATCTGACAAAGGTCACACGGCTACAGTTGCTTTCAAGGTAACTATATTAGGACCATAGAGAAGTTCTCTTTTCTCTATGATTAGGCCCATATAAAATGATGCTTGCTGGAAATTAGAAGACGTTTTGTCAAAACTACATTTGCCCCCTAAGATCGAAGTAATTATTCATTCAGTTAGCCTTCGCGTTAGTTTAGTTATTTTAATAAAAAATAAAAAAATTGTTAAAAAATAGTAATTAATTACTAATTAAAATAATTTAAATTTAATAGTAATATAATTAAACAATTCCAAACTATATAGTGAATTTTACTAATATTATTACTAAAAATAATCAATAATGTAATGTTGAAACATATTGGTATCACTATATCTGAAGCAATTATAGTGTCCATGAAATGGCTAAACTTATAAATAACGAAATTCAATTTTTATAGTATAATTTATTAAAATGTCAAACATCTGACAGCAAAAACATGAAGCATGTTTCTCGAGAAACAAGATAACATATTAGTTTGAAATAATCATTTTATACAATGCATAAATAGGCCTCGGGTTTAATTATAGTAATCGTAATCACTTTGAAGTTATGCGAATTCGGAAAACGTTAATAATGCTGATACATTTTTCATACAATATAGATTCTCTATATTTTTTAATACAGATTTCATCGCTTTTTTCACGATTTAACTAACTATTTCATTAATTTTAAGCCAATTATAAAAAGTTTAATTTGTTACTTTTCATCAATAATTGTAAACTCAATAATAAGAAAAATAGTTACCGCTATAAATTAGCAAATGTTGTACTTGATGGCAAAATACAAAAATAGACATCGCCAGTATATTAAATAATACTTAAAAACAATTTACAACCCACATATGATCTACCGATAGTACTAGTAACGTGTACCTATACTGTCATCTAATAGCTGTGTGAGGTGGAAATAGGAGCCGAGATACTCGTCAGTTTCTGACGATAAAAATGACAGCCGGCCATAGGGACCTCATTTAGTACCACTCACTGTGATATATGACGCCAAAATAATATCGATATATGCTCTGCAAAAAGACTCGCGACGTGGATTGTGTTGACCCAAGGTACTTACAGATAGGGAAGGTTTCGATTTCAGCAACACACAGCCTCCACACGATAAAATAATAAGAAGGTAAATGGGATTTAAAAGATGGAGTCACAAATATACTCCAATCTTAGTCAGGGGTTTGTTTTTAAAGAGTACACTTGGAAATTGGTTAATGAAAACGTAGAGCATACAAAGTACCATTTGAATTATACTACAAGTAAGTAGCTACATATATTATATTACTAAAACTACTAAACGAACATATTTGAAGGCAGAGTAAAATAAAATAAACATAGGGCCTACACTGAAAAAGTCTACGAATAACAAAAACATATAAAATCAATATCGTGGTATAAGTTAATGAAACTTGTTAAAATTAACATAAACAGAAAAAAATATTTAGTAATATATTTATATTGAGAGAAGATGTCTACAAATGTGCAAATTTTTTACAGCAAGTTATTTCTACTTTACTTTCTTTGAATGATGATGAAGAGAAGAGAGTTGGAACTTGTATGTCTTTACCAGTAACCTACCTATAGACAAGTTAAATGACGAGCAAGTGAGGAGGAAATCCCCGGAAATGTCAGTAAGTGACATGCGATACCCTGGAAATGCACAGCCATTGGAGAAAGCGGGCGGTCAACTCAACATCAGATTTAGCAGAAGTCTTCTCGCAAGAGTTCCCGAGCATTATAATATGTCGTTTAAAATGAATGGCGGATTGAGGTTTAATTAATTGGCGAAAGTTGCAGTAGCGCGGACAAATTGGCTTAGATATACAACTCAGTCGGTCTTAATTACTTGAGATATACTCACCGGCTTTCTCTTTGATTTCACAGAGGACGCTGTACAGAGCTGGCTTGAGTCGGTGACTGTTGAGGGATTGTTTCCTATTTGGAAAGAAGAGGGAATTAGGAGGACGTTATTAAGATTGGCACTGGAGGTAGTTGAAACTAAGTATAGTTCACGATTAATATTTTTTCTGGTGTTTAGTTGCGACGTATAGGCAAAAAAATTAGATTTTCAGTAACTTTTAATATAGCTTGAAAACTGGTAAATAAATGTGAGATAATAATGTGAGATTTTTCAAATAAAACACTTTTGTTGTTAAAGCAAGCAATATTATAAATTTGCAAAACATTAAATTAACTATATTATAATATGAATATAAAAAACAATCAATGAAATAAAGAATAAAATACTATTTTTTCCCCAATATATATTAAATAATATATTCCACATTTTTCAACGTTTTCCACATTTCCAAGATTCCTATAAATAATCTGAAGTACTGATTTGAATATACAACTAAAACTAACACAATCTAAATGCGTTCTATAAAAATATTAGATAAAGTTTTCCGATTATGATTTTATATTTAATTAAAAATAACAACAATTATATAATAATACAGATACGTAAAACCTTTATAATAAAAAAAAACCTTTCTCTAATCAAATAATATCCACAACAAAAAGTGCATTAATAAATAGACAAACAAAAAAATTAAATACATACTAATCAAAATATTTCAAAAGAAAATGGATTATATATATTACATTTACATATTTATCTCCATTATTGAAATTATGTATAAAATCAAAAAAATAATAAAACACATTTAAAAATGAATTTAAAAAATTAAATCAAACAAAAAATACAAAACAAAAGAAAAAAAGTTACACCAATATGAAAAAAATAATATGTATGCGTACCTCTCCTGCGCTTCGTCCAAACTTTGATGCGTCACATTCATCATCTGCTGAAGAACCTCCCCAATGTGCTGCTTTCTCTGATCCAACAGACTGCCCCCTCCCTCGCCCTGCATCATCAAGTGATCTTCCCTTCCCCCCATTGTCGGCAGACAGGCTCCACTGGCGTCCAGAAGAGTCGGCGGTCCACCAAGAACCAGCTCCTGGGAGAGATGGTGCTGTTGCTGGTCTTGCTGCCAGCCGCCACCAGTTGTTGTCATGCGTCTCTGATCAGCACTGATGTCCATGGTAACGCTCGAAGTTGGGTAGTCGAATGGTGCTTGGTTCGATCCGTAGGACTGTTGATAAACAAAAAAACTTTCTCGCTAAGCCAAATCATAAGTTTTAATACGTATATTAAAATAATTCGATATAATGACAGGGACAGATTTGTTAAAGCCGGGCTAAGGAGCTGTACAACTAAGAATCCCGCTTCTATAAATGGGTGCAATTTTCTAAATACTGCCTATTTAGCTATAACCAAAAATGTACATTTTTTGACACTGTTGCCGTAGGGGCTAAGCTATATAAATTATTATTATTATGTATTATATGTAAAAGTATACAGATTCATTAAAATATAAACAATAATGTTAAAAGCTTTATGAATAAATAAAGTAATGGCATACCCAAAAATAAAGGAAACTTAGTTATATTAAACAATAAAATGTATACAATTAACTTATGGTAGATTGAAAATTTGCTTATTTCAGAGCATTTTCATGTACAGAAGAGTCATTTATACAGCTATAGATCAAGTTAAATAAAAGTGGTTTTAGGGATAAGATGTCTATTTACTTGGATAATATATTATACTAACAAGAAAGAAAAATTGTAATTGAATATATTTTTTACGCAAAGAACTATCAAAGCTCAAAATCTAAGGTCCGTTGAAATTATCTATTTTTGTTGTTATTGTGTGAAATAAGTGAAACAGACAATTATAGCCCTATTATTTACCAAAGCAATTAAGAATAAAATAAATTAAGTTGGCGAACATAATTTTACTAAATTACATCTATGGAACACAAACATTTCTTCGAATAAATGAATAAAATATTTACATAAGAGTTAATCAAAAAATTACATTTAAGCAAAAAATAATATATATTTTCCACCAATACACGTAATGCTAAAATATAATACTATAAAAAATATAAGACTGTTATATACAAAATAATAAGATACTGAGGCTTACAAACTCACATAATCATATTGGCAAAGCCGATAGTCATAATCCGAATCACTAAACATGTTTGCTAATTTCAAACAATTGATAAAATATTCGTAGAAAAACTATAAATCATATAAAATAATAGAATTTGATGTCTTTCACAAAAAGGAGGGTCTACAACCTCTAAAGAATACACTGCATTGGAACAATAGAAACTATATTGTATATTAAGAGCATAATTAGCAATGCAAGAGCTCTAAAGTAAACAAGACACTAGTTTATAAATTATTCACCAATCAAAACTCTGCTTCAGCACTCGTTATTATTCTGAGCGAATGAGACAAACTCTAATCCATGCCAATGGAACAATGGTTGGTGAGGGACTGTTAAATAAAATTAATTATAATATTATTTAATACCAACTATAATTAACGTAAAGTTACTTAGATACTCATGATAACCAATCAGGCACGGATTCATAGCATATGAACGCACATAATATTATTTTAATTATTTTGAGAGATACAAATTAGGTAGGCCAAAATGTAATGTTTTGAAATCGAACCGTTTTCAAAAAGAAACATTCCGAAACGGTTTTAATTTGCGTTTGAAATTAACGGATTATACATTAATAATGATTGTTACATAGGCGACGGAGCCAGGAGGGCTAATTTAGACGGGGGTCTCCAATATCTTTAGCAATAGCTACCCCCCTAAATTATGTATGCTGAATACTTATAATAGGGAAGAATCCACGCTATAAAATTTTAAAACACAGTATTCACTGATAGTGAAATGTGATCTTTACAGGATCCGCCCTCCCTAAATTATAAATGCTCCGCCGCCTCTGGTGTTATGATTTTTCTACTGTTAATTGCTTTTAGACATCTCATACTAAAAGAACATTTATTATTAATCACTCACTAAAAACATGTTTAAAATTTATAATAAATAAATAAAAAAATAAAAAATGATTTCGAAAGAGGACTCTGGAAAGCATGATACACTTTTAATGAATCTCGACTCCATCAAAATTTATTTAATATATTATTCATTTTAAATGTTTTACATTTTTGCGGATAAGTCTAATTCTGCGAATATTTTATTCAAACTCGTACCTATTTTTCACTTAAATATTTGCATGATAATTAAACTGTAAAAATGTATAAAATGTTAGATTTAGCTTTTGATATAATAAAAAACACTACTTAAATTAAAATTATTTACTTATAAAAAGATAATTTTACATTTATCATATTAACGATTTTTAACTGAGCATATTAAGATTATACTGAGAATATATTGTCTGAGCATATTAATTATTGTATTTAAAAATATATATTTTGTTGGTCTAGATATTTGTTGACTTGTCTTTTGAGCTGTCATTTGCTTTAGTTTGGAATATTACGTTCATACGAAAATATTTCAAATATTTACATGCGGTACTTGTGCTTTAGGGGCTCAAGCACCCCTTTAATTGAATAGCTTCCTTTTTTAATAAGTTTAATGTAAAAACTACATTTTTAAATAAATTACAGAAAATTACATTCTTTAATATTTAATTTGGCCTTAATAAGTGCTGAGCAACCCCTTGAAATATTTCTGGATAAGATTCTGATTGGCAGATACACTGATGTGACACATTTATAGTCCACCAATTATTGCAAAACAGATTTTACATATTTTAAAATTATTATGAGGGCAACATTACGACCAGTGACTGTCTGTATGTTATATTCTCAACAAGGTTACATCATATGAATGCTGCATTCACTTACAAATTATCAGAAAAATATGTTGATTATATAAATGAAAAATACCTAATACACAAATACAAAAATAAATAGGGTGTAATATGGAATATTTTAATGAACCATGTACCTGCTGTCAATAACGGAAAATTAAATTAACATTAATTAATGACAACAATGAAAACTGTAACATCTGTTTTCTATATGGATTATTGTCTGTTTAGTCCGATTATAACATATTGAACAATTAATATTAAAAAATTAATAAGGTAAATTTAGAAACACCACCTTGTTATTTGACAAAAATTTAACAAATGAAATCTAAAAATTATCTTAAATCTTTGAGGTAAATAGAAAATATAGTAGTATTTTGTGTACAAGCAATTATTTTTAATATATATTATAAACGAGTAGTAAATTATCCAAAATTAGTTATTGATAATATTGAATATTAATTCAATGAATTAAGTAGCCAATCAAGTCTATCAGAAAAGAGATAAAAAAATTCTCAGGATAGAATATTTTCGTATAATATAAATTTTAAAATAATTTTCAACATTAAATTTACAAGAGGAAGCTTTAGGTTGCTTATTACAAATATAAAATTATACCTGTTGGTAATCAATTACTCCTAATATATAGCAGCATTAATAAAAATGTTATGAATTTAGATTTATAAAAAGACTAATAAAACCCTGTTCAGTAGGATCTTATTAAAAAGCTTGTCACAACAAAAACATTAAATATAATATTCTATGATCCTCTATTTTAGTAGTTCCAGGCTATTAGGGATATTTTGGATGACAAAAATTTAGGATATTACGGATGACAAAAATTTGTGATATTAGACATTCTTGAAATGGTTTCTTAATATACAGAATTGATAACATCACACATAAGCTTTAAGGTGTTAACTGCATACCAAACAGAAGAAATGCATTCCTATAGGGTGATACTGAATAAAAAATGGTTGTCAATTCATTATCATTTCAAAATACAAGTTACCAAATTCAATTTATTAAACATGCATGTGTATTTATTTAAAAATTAAATTATGGTGATGCCATAAAAAGTATAAAGGCAGTAGCCTTGGCTTGTCTTGAATAAATATGGGCCTGAATTCCTAATTAATGGGCTGGCAATGCTCATGACTCACTATATGTCAGAGATCACTATCTCACATTGTCACCATGTACCTCTAAGTCGCGGGCGACCTTTGGAGACATGCATGATCATTGTCCTCCAGCCCTTCCTGTCCAGAACCATGTCCATAAATTTGTGAAGTGTTTCTCCTGTCGCATTCTTTACCTCATCGATCCATCATGTGGGTGGTCTTCCTCTCCCTCCCTCAATTTGTCCCAACATGATTGTTTTCTCTAGACACTCTCTCTGTCTCCTTGCAATGTGTCCAAAGTAAGCGAGTTTCTGCTTGGGGATGATTGAGCTCAGTCATGTAGGGTTGCTCAGTTCTTGAAGAATCAAGATGTTCATCCTTCGTGCTGTCCAGGAGATTTTATGTAACTTTCGCCAACATCATAATTCCAACGCGTCCACTCTCCGCCTTTCTTAAGGTCCATGCTTCTGCTTATGTAACAATTGGGAACACCATTGCGTAAACCAGCCTCTTTTTCATATCCTTGCTTATATTCCTGTCCTTCCATATTTTCGATAATCCCAACATTGCTGCTCTTCCTAATTCCAATATTCTTCTTATCTCTTCTTCACAACCACCTGTTGCCATTATTTTAAAGCTGAGGAAGACATAACTGTCTACCACATCCACATCTTCGTTGCCTAACTTGAACTCTTCTAAATCTCCCGTAGACATTACTTTGGTTTTGTTAATGTTTAAATATAGATCGGCCCTTCCACTCTCCTTCTTTACTGCATCCAAAAGCGTTTCTAGTTCCTGCTTACTCTTGGTGATAAGCATGGTGTCGTCTGCGTATCTCAGATTGCTCAACTGCCTTCCTGCTTTCCTGATACTGCAATCTACTTCATCCATGACATTTCACATTATTCTTTCGGTGTAGATATTGAATAAACAAGGGGACAAGTTGCAACCTTGTGTGGTAACCTTTCTGATGCTAAACCATTGCGATTCTTCATACTCTGATCACTATCTATGTATATATATTTTCTGTACATTTTATTTATATATTTTCTGTATATGTATCTATATTTAAATCATTTATGTATTTATCTATAAATTATTCATGTATTGTATTTATCTATACATCCTTTATATTATTAAAATAAAAACTATATAACTATTTTCTGTGAATGCTCACTTTAAAAATGTATACTTAAATTAGCTATATATATTGTATTTTATCTATTATTTATATTTTTGTAAATATTTATATTTACATTATATTGTATATATACATATGTTGTGGTTTCTTCAAAAAATTATATGTTGCAATTATATATGTAATAAATCTTTTCATTAATTAATAAATATAGTGGTATGCATTTGAATTTTTTTAAAGTATAATGTTTTTAATGCAAAATTGGAAAAACAAAACCATTCTACTTATTTGGCTGTAGATTTTGTGATAAATGTTTTAAAGAAAACACAAAAAATGGAACTATTATTATATTATCCCTACATCACTGGACAATTAATAGCTGTGGCAAAGGACACAGTTTATCTATTTAGCATAGCCTGGCCAAAAGGGTCTTAGTTTAAAGGCAGTCAGTCTTAGCTTAGCCCAACCAAGGGGCCTTGCCCAGGGTGCACAATGAAAGGGGCACCATTTGGTCTGGCCTACAATGCACAGACTAGCCAAGCTATAATTCAATCTCTGGAGATTCACTTATATTTGTAATATTTTTGGAATGGGATTGCCGAGTGGTTAAGATGCTGGTTTGCAGATGTCAAGGGTGTTGTCTCAGAGCAGGTTTGAGCCTGCCCTTGGCAGACCTGTTTACACCAAATTTTTAAATTCCGTAGTTTGCTCATAGTTTTCAAAGATTATTCATAGTTTTATTATATTTTATTTATAAAAGATATTGGTAGTACTGTACACATGAAACACATTATTAATAAATAATATTATATTATAATAATAAAAGGTTGTAGAA
>JAUZND010051410.1:0-19420 GCA_034780555.1 Coelogynopora nodosa | reverse complement strand
TATATATATAAATAAGTAAATATCGTTAATTGCAGACTTACATTTTTTAATAAATAGGTCTTAAAACTTTATATATACAGTATATATAAATATATATATATATATGATCTTAACCCCAGTACAATTATTAAAGAATATTGTATGCGATAAAAAATGTTTTTAATAAAATATAATAGAAACTATATTTTATCAGCAAGTAGAGAGTATTCCATTGTTTTCTTTATTTTATACTGATTATTCTGTTTAGGAACAACCATTGACTTCTTTCAAAATATATAAACAATAGTAACAATAAATCAAACTCAACAATAATTTACACAAATACATATGTAGTAAAGATAAAATGGCAAATTTCATTTTAACAACGTCAATACAAGAATATGCGATATTTGAACCGTACCAAGAAAACAGTATGGAACATTGTTGAAATAAAACTAAACAGTAGATCGAGTTTGTATAGTGAAGTATATGTTAAGAATATAACTCAAATAACCAATATTATGAATACATTTATACACACCGGATAGCTATATGTTAAGCACAATTAGTGCAATAAAATCAACCTTATTCTTTCTGGAAATGTTCTTCGGTAGACATTTCTCGCAGAACCAGCGTGGACAAGCACATCATTGAATCCAAGGGGCACTGTGGATGTTGCGGCCGTATGTTTGGTTGTAGTGGGCACAGTTGTCTTCGTTGATTTTTGATGCTTCAGCGGTCAGGCATACGTTTTCAAAAGCTCCAACATTTTCAGTGCAGTTCTCATCCTGACCAATAGTACGTGCTGCATAATAACAGGACAGACGTTTAACTTTCAATTTTCCATCACCCTCTAAAGACCGTAATTGGTGGTATCGCTTGTGATGCCTTTCAGAGCTAGGACCTGATCCCTGTTTTTGTAGCTTTTTCGTTTTTGTGTCAGATCTTCAAGTGGAAATATTAAAATTGTTCGCCGTGCTTCGGAAGACGGAGATGCTAATTTAATTTACTTGAAAGCCTTCAAACGAATCTATTATGTCACCACTATACAGAATGTTCCTTGTCGCTCCATCGGTGTCACTTTGTTTGTTGCCATGTCTTGCACCGTAGAAATTCCAAGTTAAGTTTTTCTCAGAACTCACATAGGCAGTCATAAATCTATTAAAGAATTGATCGGAACATCTAATGTAGAAAATATGTACCGCAATATTACCTGGAAGAGTCCGCATTTGAATAAGATGTTCGATGCTTTCTTTGATGAAAATATCAGCTTGGATGTCCCCATGCGTAAGATCGTCGGAAATACAAATAAGCTTTTCTCGCTTAAGGATATATGTTTCCCAATACTATGCCACGTTCAGAAAAATCGTTAATTGATTTTTTGCAAAATGTGTCGATTGTGGTTCATCCGGGTATTTTACTGTCTAATTGTTGGAATAATCGACATCTAAAACGTCGTCGCAACACGAAGACATCGACGCTCTGCTTGCTGATTGTCCACATTGTAAAGATGTTTGGGAATCTATTCGGAAACTTCTAATATTTTAAAAACTAAATGATTGAGAGTGCCATTCGTTTTTATTTCTGGTAATTTCGACGGTTTCCATGTAAGATTTTCTACTATCTGTAGTTCTTTGAAATGACTTCAACTTTATTTTTGTTCCATGTTTTCGATGATGTGATGATTTCATTAGATTCATTTATAATAGGGCTAAATTGAACCCTAAGATTATCCTTTCAGTTTTTACAATTACTTTCTATGCAGCTATCTAAAGTATCCTTACAAGTAGACAGGTTTGATAACTCATGTAGACTATGAAGTGAATTAGGCAAAATATACGATAAATCTGATTGAGTAGCAGCTCGTGTCAAGTGTTCCATTTTTAACTTCATGCTCATGCAAACCTCACAAAGGCAAGAGAGAAATGTTTGTTTGAGTGCTGCAACGGACATGTTTTGGGAGCAATTTTGAAAATCCACTGAATGATATTCGGTTGCCATAAAGATCTACAATCTGAGTTTTATTTGACTCTTTTTTATCTATAATGAATAGTACGTCGTTTTTTTTACGTTACCTTAATTCTAATATATTATTTTTGTCAATCTGTTTTGATTCTAATAAAAACACTTTTGTTGCAAAAAAAGCTTGTCTGAATGCGCAGAATTTGTTAAAAATTACAACCGTCATATAGTTTGTTAGTTACGTAACTAATACGACATATAGTTCAATATAACTATAATAATTACTTATATGTCAAATGTCATTGTTTGTTTGGATACAAATTTTAATAATATAAGGTTCAAAAGTGAAAAGTTATAATAATATATTATATTATCATAACTTTTCAGTTTTGAACCTTATATTTTAAATAACGAAAGTGTAAAAAGTGGCCTCCCTACCCTACAGTAAAGTGAGACAATGGTCTGTTTTTAAGATTCGGAAAATAATGTTGTGCTTACATTTAAAGATACACATAGTATGAGCAACATATTATACTAATCTTAAGTATTCAAATTATTAAATTATAGTATTCAAACTTGAATTGAATTCCTTTTGAAATTCCTTTTGAAATTCCTTGAAATTGAATTCCTTTGTCTATAAAATATTTCTACTCCTTTTTTATACAAGTGATAGCTTCAGTAAATGGGTTTTTAAGTATCAAAACATGATATACTCTCCCTAATGATATCATCACGGTCTATGGGACCTTGCATTATCTAAATTATTTCATTTTATTTTGAAAACTTTGTATTGAGTAAACATGAGTGAAATGGAAACGGTCAAGTATTTTTTATAAACTAATATATATTTGTCTTCACAAGCTAGCTTAGGGGCCAAATCTTTTAACATTAATTTTATAGGGTGTTTATTATATTTCATAGACTTTTTAAAAATAATAATCGTTATCTACGTGTATGTTTTTCTATTTGCAATCTAAATATGCATAATTTTATATGCCTTTTACTGCTAACGTAACAATACAACATGTGGTCATTTTAAATTAAATATTTTTTACCACATGGTGCACACCGCACATATAGACTTCTTACCTTTTGTTTCCCTTTTTTCCCTGTCCACAATTTACCTCCTTTTTTAAACGAAAACATTAAAATGTGTTATTCTTCAAAGATAAGTTATGCTCCCGATATCCCTCAAACGGTGCAGGTATAAAATGAAATTCCGACATAATGTCTCACTGAAACTAATTTAACATATGCGTCAATAATAACACTAAATATCAATTACGACATTGTACTTAACTTATTTATCTTTCTTATAATATACATAAAAAAGAGGGCGTCAGTGAAACTCGTAAT
Source organism: Coelogynopora nodosa (assembly GCA_034780555.1). Taxonomy (NCBI): domain Eukaryota; kingdom Metazoa; phylum Platyhelminthes; order Proseriata; family Coelogynoporidae; genus Coelogynopora; species Coelogynopora nodosa. Next base: position 16,123 of record JAUZND010051410.1, on the reverse strand, counting down.
GATATATTTTATTTCATAGAAATTGGTATAAAAATGAACAGTAAAATAACAAAAAAATCAATTAAACTATTTACAAAAGTCATTCCGAAGTAATGTGAATTTATTCATCTTTCTTTAATACATTTAATTGATTTAAAGATTGATGCCCTCCGTTTGTATACATTGACGCCCTCTTTTTGCATTATTATATTATTATTGAATTTAAATTAAAGTACGGTACATATTGATCATAGACTTTTAGAGATAACTTGTGATATTGTTAGATAGAATTGATTAGAACCATCGATCAGGCAAAATCAGCTCACCAGATAGAAAGAAAAGAAATAAATATGATTGAATTGAAATGGAATGGAATTTTTCCAAATTTGAATTTTACTTGTCTATAGCCTACAGCACCTGTTAAATAACACAATAAATATATTTATTTCAATGTTATGCTGTTGTTATTTGATAATTATCAACTTGTTGCTGGCATAAAACCTTTACACGGCATTTATCTCCATAAATTGATCTAATTTAATTTTTTCGCAGACTAAGCGTGTAATTAAAACAGGCGAATCCATGAGTGGTTCCGTAATATGTTCCGGACACGACTAGTTTTTAAAGGATTATTCATAAATACATCTTCTTTAGTGTTATCTTTGTTGTTTGATTGGACGCTGTTCCTTCAAATTTCGTTGATCTGCCCCTCCTAAAATATGTATATTGTAAATATTATAACGAACGGATTTTTTGTAATTTTGTGGAAACTGTTTTTACGTTATCTTAATGAAAGTTTTTTAATCTTCAATAAAAATGTCAAAATAATTTGTAATTTTTACTAATTAAATTTAATTGCAAAAAAGAGCATCTGTTATTTTGATTTTAAAAATATGATATGATTTGATTTGATTAACCAAAATTTATTAAATCATGAAAATTAAATTAATACGAGGAATTACTTTAAGCCAATTGTAAAATATCCAACTCCCATTTGGAAGCAACACTTCTAATTACCTTAATAGAAATTGAAGTTTATAAATTCAAATGTCAAAAAAAGGTGCAAGATCGGTCTAAGAACAACTAGCCTATTACAAAGTACTATAAATGCAAATGTTAATAATTAAATAATATATGTTTTAATAGTTTTGAAATTTAAAAAAATACTTAATTTTATTTATAACATTCATTATTCCGGCTAACGCCTTTGTTAAAATGATCAATACGCGGTGAGTCTTTTTCTCAATTAAACAGCCAAACTGCTTTTCAATATATATTTAACAAATAAGGTGAAAAGAAGATGGAATTAGAAATATTTACAACGTTTGTTGGATTCGCTTTTGGAATTCTGTATTGGTTACAATGCATATACTATTTTTCACATAGGTGTGGTGAAGGTGGGTACGAAGAGCGTAATGCAAAACAACAAGAAGGTAATAATCCCATAATTATGACATCAGAAGTATTGCTGGATAGTAAAAAACCAATGTTATCAGAATTGCCTTCAAGGCCATCATCCTCAGCAAGACTTACATCTCGCCCCAGTTCTCAAATTGACAGAATTGAATTATTCAAAGATCATGCTAGGCACAGAGTAGAAATTCCAACAGATGTCAAGAATTTAGAGTATACCTTGGAAAATGGAGTGATGAAAGTACATAGTTCTTCACAACGGTGAAATTCGGTTCATATTTTGTTTAAATTAAAGAAAATAGGCCTTTGATTTGGCAATCAATAGTAGGAATTTTTAATTTTACAAATTATTTTCGCATCCTTTACATATTATAATGCTGTAAACATCATAAACGCACTTTTTCTAAATAATACTATATTTATTTCTAAAACTTTAAATAATATTATTATATTTAATTGTAATTGTATTATATTTTAATTTAACATGTGGAAGTTTTTAAAACGGTATTTTCACACTATAATTTCATACAGTGACATGACATGTAAACATTGTTTTAATTTTATAATGTTAAGAAAACTTCCATTATATATGTATTTTCCAATGTACTTATTTTGCTATTACAGTAGGTATTCATTTGAATAAATTACTATAATTTTCATGTAGGATCATTGTTTTACTCAATAAACTTGTTATTAATTACAATGGTCCTTTATACTTGTTAAATGGTGAAAAAACATTTCCATTATGTATTTTATCTTTCAATATTGTATTTTTAAAAATGCTCATATACACACTTATTTTCGCACTGGAAAATAATACATATTATATTGAAAGCGTTTGAAATTTATATTTTGCGTAAAATATGTATGTTCCTTCAGTAAAAACGATGTAGTTATTTATATGTCTGCCATATAATATATGTAATGTTACACCTAATTTATATAATAATTCTTAATATTATGTATGAGAAAATATAAATAGAAACAATGATAAAACTAGCATTTATTAAAGTAAATATTTTTGAAGAAATTAAAGAATTCTAAAATATTAGAAAAGCCTTAAATTATATAGCGTGTTCTTATGGTTGTGCTACGCATTGCAATTATACAGTTAAGAAAATAATGTTCGAAAAGCACATTTTATACTATAAAACTTTAAATCAACAAATCTTTTGTTACAAATTTCTTACATGCATTTGTTATTGACATCCTCTATCTCTGGCTCTCTTTGATATTTTTCAATTCTCAATTTTTAACACTTAAGTAGATTTGATACCAGATAATGTTTTCTTCTTCTGTTACTAGGCTTGATGAGCTATTCTAAGATGATAATATAGGATTCTTTTCTTTTAGGATTTTACCCAATTTCTGGTATTTTTGGCGTATAGGTATATAAGTAAATCACCGTTTAAATGCGTATCAAGCTATAAAACAAAATTTTCTCGTCTTTTAGACATTTTCCTTCCAGGTGGTTTCCCATTGTTCTTTCACTCTTTGCCATGCTACCTTTCTCAGCAAAATAGGAACGTGGTTTGGTTATTATATTTTTAATTTTTGCTGAATTTGCAGGTAGTAATATGTAGTATTTTATATATTCTTTGTATAATGCTAGGAAAAAAATCTTTGTAAAAATGTAGATTTTTTTTTTCATTTCATGTTCTGAACAATAAATGTCATCAATTTTTATAGCCTGGCTTTATTATTTCAAAATCTTGGATACGAATGTTACAATCTATTACACAACGTATCTCCTTTTTTGACAGAAATAAAAATCATAACGAAATAGCGTGAAACACGAGAGTGTGAAAACACAAAGATGCCATTTGTATTAAGTAGGTATAGCATAATATGTGGGATGCAAGGATATGTTCATAATATGTACATAGATAGTCCATATTTATACAAAAATGATATTATTATATATTTAGCAGTAACATTGAAAGACCTAAACATAAAACCCAAATTGCATTCTAGAATTTATATAAATGGCTAATATAGACCCTGAAGGTTATAGTTTGATGTCTCACTGTTTTACTGCAGTCAATTGAGAACTTTTCATCTCAGAAGTCGGTTAGGGATAATGGAGTTAAGACTATTAGTTTGGGTTCGATTCAGTTACGATTAAGAGCCTGGATACCAGCAGTTAGCGATGAGTGAAATATATCAAATATTCGGGCATATTGTCACTTGGATAATTATTAAATATGACATCGTTTGAAAATGGAATCGACCTTATTATTAAGACAGCGATGGAGATCTATACAAACACGGGGCAAGCATACCTAATGAGGTAACATATTAGGCTCATTAGGTTATTTGATTGCTGTCTCTTCGTTATCTCAATAAACGCAGAGCATACAATATGTGGAAGTTCCAGTGAAAATCTGAGGGCAAAGTCATGCCAAGCAATAACATCATGAATGTGCAGGTTCCAGTGAAAATCTGAGGACAAAGTCATGCCGATCAATTAAAAAATGTACTCTATGAACTCATGGAATTGAAATTGTTTATGCGAAGCAATATTATTTGGAAAAACGATCAATTTCAATGTTTAAACATTCAGGAGAAAACTGACAACTGTAAGTGAGTTGACAGAATCCCAGAGATGACGAATACCAAGTTGAGAAGACTGCAGTATATTTGCAATTATGAAATATGTAATATATGAGTGCCATATCAAGGCCACCTAAAAATAATAGGATGACTCATCGGCCCCGGCTCCACCCTCACCCACCCCCCTCAACCTCCCTCTAGGGCCATCCTCCAAGAAATGTAAAATGAATTTTAATTATTACGCAGTATTTGTTGTTATTTTTGAGCCAATTGAAATCAAGTATTTATTTTTGGATACTACATGGCTTCCTATTGGTCGATTTAAATAAAGTCAATGTCATTTCCAATTAATTTAAAGACGTCAATTTTTCTAAATACAAATAGATTATTCAAATAAATTTAATAATATTTTCTAATGCGATAGATTGTAGCTATACAATATCCGATTAGTCCAATTTTAATGGGGATTTCGACTAAGACAATGCAGCTCAGTTCGATTTTGCTACTTAGAAATTGACGACAAGTACTCTAATGATATAAATCGATCATTCAAGTGCACTTGTGATTTTTTTAAATACGACGCGCTGCTGGCCTGCTGCCCGATTAGGGGGATAATTTCGATTTGAATTCTGACAAAATCTCATGCAGTTCACGTTTGCAGAGTTGTTCTAGAAAGTTTGATACATTTTGTGCTCTAAGTACTTCCTTAAACTTCTTTCATTTACTCCATCAACATAGGTCGTATTCTTACAATATTTCATCCAAATCTTCTTCTCCAATAAACTGCCGCTTTCTCATGATACATGGAATACGAATGACAAAATTGTAAATTACCATCAGCTGATAATATCGTTACAAGATGGTTAGAAGTCTACTCATTTTATTCTATTTCGAAGAAAATAAACAATGCGTAGTTTTGATTATTTTCCGAGAATTTGAATAAAATTAGTACAGACTTCTACCCAACTTATAACTATATATACAATGTGTATACTATAAGTATCCGGGGCGTAGCCAGGTACGCGCTTCGCTAGTAATTTTCCGACAACATATTTTTTAATAAACTGAATTTTTACAATAAGAAATAACAGTGTACGATATCTGCTATACAGGGTAATTGGGTAATTCCAAATGCTATTGTAGAATTACAGTCACTACTGATAAACAGACAAATAAATTATTTTATTGGTATATTATTTACTCTGCAATAATAAAATAACACATATAAACATTATGCAGTTAATTTAAAAAACTGAATGATTTCGGAAATATCCGAAAATAACTCAAATTTCCGAAAAATAGGATTTTGGAGGGGGGAGCCCGGGCTCCCAGCGCTCGGGCTACGCCCCTGAGTATAAAATATATCTATACTATGTCTATTTATTACGGCGCATTCATTTGTATGTTTTACTCATTGATTGCAACAATAATACAGTACGGTACGGTACAGTAAAATGTATTCTTGTAGGTAATATAATTTTAATTATATAATTAAAATTCCAAAAAATGCATTATTTTTACTTCTTTTTTTCTTGTTGAATATATTCTATATGCACTTTTTAAAAATGACAATGATCAATTGTTGTCACACCTTTGGTAAAATGAAAGTTTACTTCAAACGTGACTGAACAAATTAGAAGAAAAATGCGCAATATCGTACTTAGAATATTAGAAAAGAAAAGTCACAATAAATGAAACGTTTTCAAATTTTGTAGAATTTGTGTCTGTATAATAATCATAACACATTGTGAATGATGTGATTATAATTATTTATGTGTATTTTAATATGCAAGCAAATCCGAAATTTAAATCAATAATAATTCTTAATACAATTTAATTTAAATTCATAATTCATAATACCATCTAATTTAAATCAATAATTCATAATACCATCTAATTTAAATCAATAATTCATAATACCATCTAATTTAAATCAATAATTCATAATACACGGAAATTTAATCTATAATTCACATTATACAGAGGTATATACGTACTAAATAAAATAAAGAACATTATATATTTGAAGGCATTATCGCATTCCAAACTCTTCTGGTGCGTTCGACAGTCTGAGCATGGATTGTTATTATTTCATATTGCAAACATACATGTTTTGTGATAGAAAATGATATGTGCTTGTTGTACCATTGACTATTTTTTCGTTCGTTCGTTTACCGTTTATTCGTTTATATCGTTTATTCGTTTATCGTTCTATTTATCGTTCGTTCCACATTACACATAGATATCATTTATGAACTTCACTTTTGAATTATTGTCATACATGCAGAACATAAATGAATACTATTATGTTATTGTTTTATTTGTGGGTACTCTTTTATTTGTTGTAAAAATAATATTTACCATTATTATGTATATATGAATGTATCAAAAATGTAATAATTTCATTAATTTTTAAGTGTATACAATTTAGATGAATTTTAGTTAAAATTATAACTGTGTAAATTTTGGCGCGGATTTGATAGTTTTAGTCAATACTTGTGATATTTTGTTTATTTTAGTAAATTTTACCGAATATTTCGGCCTCCCATCGCCAACTCCGATCACAGATCCAACTCCGATTATTCTCATCAATCCTACGGTAAAAACTAACACCATAGTATCTAATAAATTACACAAATTCCCCATTATTGATCTGCGTAATTTTTTTTATGAATCTGCTCGTCTGCAGGACTGAACTTTTAAACACCATATTCAACAATTCTGTCTCCTCTATCCCAAGAAAATCTGTTCACTCTAGCCCCATTACTCCATTAATCAAATCTCTCATTACAAGTCGATGTAACGCCTTCAAATCCCCGAATTTTGCCAAATACCAACCACTTTAAAGAGAAAGTTAAAACCGGAATAGAGAAAGCCAAGGCAGCTTCTCTGGTGCAGCAAACAAAATAAGTAAAACATCTGGAATACCATTATAAACATAAAGGGAAACAACTCCACAAATCCCATGCATGCTCTTTATGCTTCCGACCCTAATTTTCTCACTGCCGCTAATGAAATTAACGACAAACTAATCTCAGTTTTCGCAGATCCTTCATTTTACAACTCTCTCCCAAACGACGATTCACCTGATGTCTTGCCAACCTGTATTCCAGTCGAACTTACTCACAAGCTTCTTCGTATTATAAACTAAATCCCCACAAAGCCAGCAGTCAACCAGCCCTGCTAATATAGACAACCTGCGACCTATCTCACTGCTATATCTCCCCCCGCGAAGCTTGTTGAAAAAGTGTTTATAAAGTACTCCAAAGAAATTTTTTCTGTCCTCTACGACAAATTTCAATTCAGTAAAAAAACCTGGTGATGAAATATGCAGACGACACCTGCCCTTGTTGTACCATCTATAGCACCTGTGATTCAGATCAACCAAACGATGTACACAATGAACACAAAAGCATCTTAAAAAGGGCTCCCATCAACTAATTACCAATCAACCTCACAAAATGTGCCTCTATGTCCATTACTCGCCTCAAAGAATCCATACCTCCCTAACTACCCAATATTAAACGCACTAACACGTTTAAATACCTATAGGTATATTTCTCTGTTCAGATCTTAAGTGGAACATTCACGTCTCGAAGGCAATTAAACGTTCATCAAAAACTCTCCATATTCTCAGAATTATAAAAAAATTAAGCACGAAGAAGGATCTATCGCGACTCTATACACTGCTCTTAAAGGTCCATACTGGAATATAGAAACGCTCTTCTATAATTGGACTTAACTTAAACCAGAAGTAAAAACTTGACGAAAACCTAACGCCGTGCTCATCGTATCATATGCGGACCCGACTGCCAACTGAACTGCTTTGAAGATCTCACCTCTCCCGGGATTAAACAAAGCTTGTCACTTCGAAAACAATGTCTTGATCATAACCACATATTGAATGCCATTATTCCCCACCTCGGCCTCCGTACTAAGTTGATTATAACTTTTTCTAAATTCTCCAGACGCCTGAACTGTTCCACAATACATAATAGTCTCGTTTACAATAATGTTGTGCCGTAGTCTTTTTCTTTCTTACATTAATATTTTACTCGTATCTCCGTATTTTTGCCTAGTGTACATTTACATATATGCACTTTCATATATATGTTGACTGCCTTAAAAAATATCTATCTCCATTCCCATTTGATATATCATTAAACGCCTTATTACTATTTAATAATAGGTACATTGCATATTTTAATTTTATTTTTCATATTTTTTGTCAAATTATATATTAATTATTTTGTAAGTATACCAACTATTTTCGACCCATGATATTACGTACACTACAACTACTGAGCGTTGGTAAGTCTGTCAGACACCGATGACGATACGCAGTGTCATGTATGTACTGCTCCGTGGTAGTTGACGATACGCAGTGTCATGTATGTGCAGCTCCATGGTAGTTGACGATACGCAGTGTCATGTATATACTGCTCCGTGGTAGTTGACGATACCCAGTGTCATGTATGTACTGCTCCGTGGTAGTTGACGATACGCAGTGTCATGTATATATACTGCTCCGTGGTAGTTTACGATACGCAGTGTCATGTATGTGCAGCTCCGTGGTAGTTGACGATACGCAGTGTCATGTATATACTGCTCCGTGGTAGTTGACGATACGCAGTGTCATGTATATACTGCTCCATGGTAGTTGACGATACGCAGTGTCATGTATATACTGCTCCGTGGTAGTTGAACGGCTTAGCCGAAGTCACATGGCAGCGGTGAAATACATCCTATACTATATAGCAGTATGCGGTTTAAAGCATTACATTTGTTATCTTAGCGGCGATTCACATTTAGTGGAACGACTGAACAGGGACTTACATGTATACTAACCTTAATGCAGTAGTCCATGGACTGAATAACATCTAAGCGAAATAGCCTCGAACAGGAATAACATAGAATTGACTGGAATAGCATCGAGCCGGAATAACATCGAAGCGGAATAACATCGAATCGGAATAGCATCGAATCGGAACAACATAGAATCGGAATAACATCGAATCCGAATAGTGTCGAAAATACATTTATATGTCACACCTAAATAGTTAACTGGTGCGGTATACCATGCTTAGGAAAAAATTCGTCTTAATGAAGTCTTCAAATACTTTTTTATTCTTCAATTATTCTAAGAATTAACATTGATTCTGACTGTCCTAGAAACGCGCTCTACCTCCACTCTCCCCCCCCCCCCCCCCGTATTGTTTCAATTTACCTTACTGTCTTAAGGACAACACGTATTGACTTTGCCACTTTTTATAAAGTTTCTATAAAACATAGTTGTACAAATTTAGAAGAATAATGCAATTTTTATTGTATATACAATATGAGAAGAAATTCTCTATGTTATTCCAGTTCGATGTTTTTCCGGTTCGATGTTTTTCAGCCTTTCCCATTTAGCGTGATGCCACTTTGGGTTTTCGCGTGTGGCGATGTGTCCTTCTTGGAAAGTGAGACAGACGATCTTTTCCCGGTGTCATTGGGTTAGTGGTGAGCCGCCATGGATTTTCAAATGAGTTCTGACCACTCTTAAAACGTGAAATATTGTAGTAGGACTGTTACTGCGTCTGGTCCACTTGCTCAGTCCACTTGTGTCTGCTTTTTCCATTCTGATTAACCCGGAATGGAGCATTGCCGTCTGGACATATCATAGTATGGCTTTAAGACCTCTGCATGCAAGCTTGTTCATAAACTTCTACACTCGTTGTAGCGGCGAGTATTGTTCTTGGTAGCTCCAGTTACAATTAAATACGTATTACAATAACCAATATGTAACATTAGTTAGTATCCTTGATGTCTACATTACAATATAATAATTGTAAATTTTGGATTCCAAAATTCGAATGTTATCTAAGTTGAAAAATTGGCATTATTTGTTGTGTGTTCCGTTTCAAAAGAACAAATTTTCAATTGATTAGTTTATGATTAATTAATTTTTTTTATATGAAAAAAATAACGTCCTAATATAATATAATTTAATGTAATATATAATATAATAATAATATATAATATATATATAATATAAAGAAAAATAATGTTCTAATAATATCGTAACTGAAAACATTTATTCAAATTATTTCATTTCATGTCTAAAAATGACTAATATGTTTCAGTTAACGTTGGCATATTCATTCCCACATAAAAAACTTTCTGAAATAAAACCTAAAAGCTGATATTTTTTTTATTACAGCTAATTAGTTCATTATTTTTTACCTATACTATTTTAAATGCAAGTGACATTTCTTTAAGGGTTAATAATTGTAATAAAAATCTTGACAATATTAGAGTAATACATGTAACATATTTATGTACAAAACAAAAAATTCAGAGGTCTGGTTAAAATAATTAATTAAAATTATAAAAAGTTGAAAGTATTCTATATTCTTTATATCAACATTATAAATAGGTTCCTTGTGTTAGTGGCAATCGAGTACTTTTCATGTAATCCAAATTATTTATTCTTCAGTTTAATAAAATAATAAACATCTTGGACATATATACATATTAAATAAGAACCCATTTTCAATAGTGTTACTATCAATTAAATAAATAACACATAATTCAAATGAGACAATATGGTATTTAGAGGTAAAACTTACACACATTTTACAAAAACAAAAATAATCTTCTGCATGCAGTATCTAGCTGGGACAACATAACAAATAAATTGTCTTTATTGTGTGTAATTCATCGCATATCACATAACTTTTTTTTCTGAAGGTTTTGGCGCTTTAGTTTCAGCTTCTGGAATCGAAGGAGGCACTTTACGCTTTTTTTTGTCTTTACTTTTCTTTTTATCCAGTTTGGGTATTAATCCATGCGTATGACTACAGGAAATTTCCGAATCAACTCTTTTTGGTAACGTAAATGTTAGGGTGTCATCTTTCGCGCTGTGGCATTTAATGGGCGGTGATGGCGTTCGAATTGATAGATTAGCATTCGGCTCATCTAGATCGCTGCTTGTAAGGGCAAGTTTATTTTCCGCCGCCATAAACAAAATAATGAAATATTTATTTATTTTCAATCAATACTTTTTTAAATTAAATATATAATTATCACTAGTTTAGTATATTCCATCTGAAGATATTGAGCAATTTTTTAAATGATGTGTTTTATTCATGGAAATTAGTAAAGAAAGCATACCGCGAAATTGATTGAATATATAGTTTACATAAGATAGACTAAGGAGATAAAACAAAAAGTAATATAAAAAGTATGGAATATATTACGAAGTATTTAGTTTTATCCGTAACAATGCTTACGCTCTTATTTGGGATTATTTTAGTTGCTTTTGTTGCATTTATTAAACCAAGATATTATACCAAGCGACAAGAAGAAAAGAGATCATTTAACACCTGGAGTGATAGGGAAGATCAAATAAGTTTAAAAGCATCCCCAGTTAAACAAGAAAGATTTAATGAAGCTATGATATGTTCGTCACCAAAAAAAGCTGCGACAACAAAAGCTTTTGATAAATGTGAGACTTCAACATTTGATAACTTAGAACAATAAATACAATAGAAATATATATTATAGCTGCGTATATTTTATTACATGTTTCTGAAAAACGTGAAACGTCTAATCCCGACCGTATTTCGATTAAATAAATACGATTTGATGCAAAAGTGGAGTGCCAGAAGTTAACTACACTTCAATAATATAATAACTAAAAGCTTTTATTCAAAGTATGACATCTATATACTAAGCTAATGTTGAAGATGATATTTTAAGTTTTGTTTCCACTATAATATATTATTATACTAAAGGGTTAAAAAATAAGACAAGTGAGCATTACAAAAATAGTTAATAATTAATGGAGGTTTTTATTTTGTAACAAACAGTAAAATATGTTAATTTTAATAATATAATTAGTTTGTGTATTTCCTATTTGGTTATGTCCTAAACTAGTCTTATAATATATTGTATTATACACTGTAGAACAACGCTTTTGTTTATAATTTCGCTACATTTATGCATATATTTCATGAAACAAATAAATATTTTCACAATTTTTCAGCTTTTAAAATTTGGAAGAATGTTTACAATGTGAAAATGTTCAACGTGTTGAATATTTTTCATATTATGATTCGATTCATGTATATTACAATAACAGGTATGGTCATATGTGACTTTAAGCGATAGGCATAGATAATTAAGTAAACAGAGGTAAACCAATAGGTTAATAAATTCATATAGAAAATAGATAGTAAATATAGACAAATAAATAGACTCACCTCTCGATATCGAAAATATATTCAGGTATAGGCTACCATGGAAGGCTAGCGCTTAAAATTAAAGATACATGAATTTTCAAGCTCGTTACTTGAGTGATTTTTTTACATCATCAATAGCAAACTACGTAAACATGTCTGTAAGTAAATATAAACTTTTTAGGTATATGCGCAAATCAATTTTAACAGTTTAATTTTTTTCAATTGAACACTCTCTTTAACGTTAACTTTACATCTGTCACATTCATTGGCTTTGCATTATTTATAATATGGTCATTTGAGATTTATTTTTATTTACATGATCATCATCCATTACAGTAAACTCTAATATGCTACAAAACAAATAAGCTATAAATTCTTGAAATCAATAATATTTCTAGAACCCACCTTTCTTCAATTTCTGATTCAATGTCTGAATCACCTAATATACTAATATAATAAATATATATCTTCGCGATTTTACCCTTGCTATATGATAACTTTTTCTATCATATGTATTTATCGGAACCAGAAATATAAGTTTTCTTATGTTCAATACATGTATTACATACCGTTTTAAAATGTTACACGATTAGGCGGTATTACATGACGTGAAAATATTATTATTATGGATTGAAATCTTGTACAGGCTTTCATTCCGAATTATGACCACCGATTTATTCACAAAAATGTACGTGCTTTCTGGCATCCAAAGCGCAAGCAATATTTGTATTTACATATGTATACTATATTGGCAAGAACACAAAATATGATGCCAAAACCTAAACATTAAAAATGTTGATATTTAAATTTTGATTGCTTTAAAGTCACCCTCCAAGGGATATGTATACTAATAATTATACTAATATACATTATGTAAACCACAGTATGTTTTACTGGAGTTACACAAATATCTTCCATTCAATGTGTAGTCTGCGAGAATACCGATCATTTCTACTGCAGCATATTATTCAATCATATGAATATTATGCAATGGCTATATTGGATAATGGTTTCAGAGGATTGTCCCGTTGTTTATCTGATAATAAATGATGATAATGAAATATAAAATGTTCATTATACATATTAATATTATACTTGGTTTAATAGCTTATTTCCTTCCGAATATGTTCATTTTGAATTATCTTTTGCCCTGATGCTTATTTCTAATTTCCGTGTCCTTTCCAAATTTATTCCTAGTGAAGTCGATTGATTATCGATATTTTAATAATTAATAACAAAATTAATAATGATACAATATGAATAATGCAGACCAAAGTAAAACAATGTAATTTAATTCTCGTGAATAGTCTTCATCACAAGTGAATGAATTATATCAAGAAATGTTTCTAAATAGTTATTATTAGGTGCCACCTTTTTACTTTCCATTCTATATCCTATAATTTTTTAGTGATTTTCTCGAGAAAGAGTATGTTTTTTGTTTTTATTAACAGTTAATAAAATATATCTTAAGAGTGATAATTCCATACTATCTTCACTATAATATCATGTTAACTATCACTGTAATATTATACTTCCAGTGTTTTTCTTCTTTTGTTCTTGTTCATTGTTCTTGTCTTCTCTCTACATAAACTAGATACACATGCATGAAAGTGTTGACAGTCCCGACCCTTGTTATACATATATTCTTGTATTCATGTTGCTTCCATCATGCAACTGCAGTTATCAAAGTACTCTGTGTGCTATACTTGTGGACATCTAGTATACTTATGTAGTTTGCGGACGAGGCTGTTATATCTATTTGAAAATAGAACTTTTGCAGTATAAACAGGATTCTACGAATTAGTATTAAGTATAGATATTGTTGATGTAAAACTATAACCATGTGATAGATTCACAGCATAGACACACTGAGCGACGCATAAACGAAGATAAATTGCTTGAAAATCCGTCCAATTATCTTTAGAAATGATGCCGCAGTCTGAATATGATTGACGGATTTTCGATATTTTTTCTAATGTATTAGGATAGATTAGCGAAGGTGATGGATTTTTTGAGGGTCACATTTTCGAGACATATAGTAACTAATAATAATGGCCGACAAATATAACTATTATTTTCGCAGTAAGCAGTTTTAAGAATATTTTTAGACACGTTTCCGCAAATCTACTCAACAAACACACCTATTAATTAGCGCGCAGCATTATTCGCATTAAAAGGTAAAATATGAAAACAGTATATTATTAATATTAGATCTAAATTAGAACAATAACTGAACACTGGTTTTCTTTACTTTATTATTATTATAATTTCTTTAGTTTTTATTTTGGCCATAACTCAAAATAAATAAAACTAATAAATAATTTGATCAAATTACGAATAAAATGGTTAATAGATAAAAAGCAATTGCAATCAGATGTTTTTGCAATAACTATAAACAAGTTGTTTCCTTTAAAGTAAAAAAAAACCTTTTTATCACATTATAGAGGTATATAATGTTATAAAAGTTAAAATAAATATTTTAAAATTGTACACAGTTATGCAATGGTATGAAATTAGGCACTTTTTATTACTGAACATATTTCACATATGTAGGGAACATAATATTAATAAGTATATAATACAATTTGAATAATTAGTATCAGTTAAGGATTATTAGGTATATAGTTATGAAAATATTGAATAATAGTTTTCTAGTTTACGCTTCAAATTCCAAAGCAATGAGACTTTTGCATCAGAACTAATTAAAGAGTTAACTTTTTTGTTGTGTTGTATAACTGTCCAGCATAACAGATTTTGAACACAATTATGCTAAACACAACTTCCTCACTTGTTCAACCGCTTATTTTTAATAGCATTACGTAGGCAGGGTTGCTCATAACTGGGGAAAAAGGGCTGATGATTGGTCCCGTTGTCCTTGAGGGATAGCGTGTGACGCCGCACAGAGCCCACCATACTCTCGGAGCGTTCACTGTGCGTCTTGATCACCCTACTAGACTGCCTACTGGACAGCCGGTTGGGTATGAGGCTGAAACGCCCGCTACCCCTGGGGTCATAGCAGGACCTCCGCAGGTCGTCGTCAGAATCAAGGTCAAGTTCTATGCTGGCAGCCGGCGAGAACTTGGAGGATAGCAACTTCAGCGGGCCGGATGCCACCTGACCGTCCCAATTTATGTTGGACTCGAAGCGGCCAAATTCTTTGGTGGAGACATTGTTGTCATTTGAGGAGTTGCAAAAATAATATAGTGCATTAAATAGCAATAATGTAGCGAGTAATATTCCAAATAAAATGGTGCAAATGGTAATAAGCATTTTTTGTTAATTAGCAGCTTCTGATTTCACAATTAAACAATAATATTAAAACTATAATATTGTATATATATAAACCACGTCTATTGATAATTATGCTTATAGTGCGTCTCGTTGCGTTCTAAGCATTGTATGAAAAAATGATAAATTCATAACAATTTAGTTCATTATTAGTAGCCGTGGAAACAATAGCGATTATGATTTTCCTCAATAATAATGGAAATCGTATAATAATAACAGACGCCGATCAATAATCTACGAGTCGTAGCAATAGCAATAAAATATGTATTCAACATTTATCAATAAAAATAATATGGTTGTAGGTAGATTATAATTTAAATTAATAAAAATATTTTTCAAATATTATTTAACTTTCTTACATATTATTACTTTCTTATTGCTAATTTTAAGTGATAAAGTTTAATTGATTATAGGCCTACACATAGAGTTATAATAGTAGTACTATAATATACTATACTATAATAATAATAATGATGATGGATTTTAAGGTCATAAAAATGTTATACATTGTATGTGAGGCTGCGTTAACAGCCGAAGATATATAGAATTTTTTTGACCGCAAAATCCTTCATCATGGATTATAGTCAAGCATTTATAATAATGCCAATAAAAAACTATATTAAATCAGAATCTTTGTTTTAAGAAATTTATGATGCCCTAAAATT
>JAUZND010051399.1:0-19420 GCA_034780555.1 Coelogynopora nodosa | reverse complement strand
GGGGTCCTTCCATTAAATGATAAATTGCACTAAAACAGGGATATGAAACACTTTAACGCTTGGTATTGTCGAAAATATAATGGTCAATAGTTATAATTCTTATTCATGATACTACTTTTCCTTATTATTTTTGTCAATAATTGTTAATTATTTAGAGGTCCTTTAAAAAGGACCTATAATATGAAACGGACCTGTAATGCGGTCAAAAAGGACCTGTTATCATGGTTAAGCGCGGGCTCTCTCTCTCTCTCTCTCTCTGTCTCTCTCTTCCTTTTCTCTGTTTTGTTTGGCAACCTTGTGAATGTAATAATTGGAATTCCATTATAATTTCATTAAAATACAAAATATATTTCTACAGCTTAGTTTACAGCTATTTACAGCTATATTTCTCAACCGTGTAGTCAATTCCTACATGATTTAATCATTGACTAAATTAGTATTTTTGTTTCTCAATCGATGATTAAAATAATCAATGATTATTTGAACAACGCCTCGCAGATTTTTATATACTATGTAGCTAAATATTTACTCGGAGGTGTAGGCTGTAGTAAGGCAATGATTTTCGGTTGACATATAATTATTAGTATTGTTATATGTGTATAATAGGTAATACTATTTAGTTAGTCATTAGTATTATTTAAATATATATATCTATGGATGAGGTAGAAATAGTTGAACAGTTTGAAGATAATCCGCGGCACCTGAAAGTGCGTTTAAATCCATTCATGTTTTATAACGATTAAGAATTTAAAAATAGATACCGTATTAGTAAGATTGGTTCTAGTGAACTTGATAATGAGATTCGTGATTTTATTGCAGAAAGTGGGAAAACATTGCGACTTTCTCTCGATGAAAAATTGTGCATTACTTTGCAATCAATTGTTTACAAAATTGTGTGTGAGATTTTATAAAAGTTGGTAAGATTATTGTTAGCAAAGTCATTGACCAAGTTGTTGATTCTCTCTGTCGAATTCGTGACAATAACATACAACGGGTTGATCAGCTTGGAAATACAAAACGAAATTGGTAAAATATCAATCGATATTGTGATTGAAATATCGATTATCAAA
Source organism: Coelogynopora nodosa (assembly GCA_034780555.1). NCBI lineage: Eukaryota > Metazoa > Platyhelminthes > Proseriata > Coelogynoporidae > Coelogynopora > Coelogynopora nodosa. Next base: position 18,350 of record JAUZND010051399.1, on the reverse strand, counting down.
AGACTTGGTCTTCAACAGGTTGTCAAAAGTCCTTTATTTGGATAAAAATTGTGCTTCAAAATATTTGTGCTATTATATAAAAATAATTGAACCCTTTTTCTTTAAAGTCTAAAAATGTAAAACAATTTGCGCATCGTGCATTATTCTATAACTCATTATTTATGTACATCATACTCTTCTTGTTGCCGAGCCGGTACATGACATTAAACTGTCTTGTTGTGTAAGTATATATTATAAAGAAATACAAATGTGGGAATCAGTTGAAGAGTCGATAAATGAGATGTAAAGAAAATGAGAGAGAGAGAGAGTTTTGTGACAAGTGTTTTATCGATTTTCTATGATGATTCTGTTTTTTATGATTATGTTATTCTTTTAAATATATCAGGAACATTTATTTCACTTCTTTGGTCTCATTAACACTTGCAGAAGTTATCACAACCGATCATAGAAATAACATTTGATATCAAAATTGAGTATGACACACAATATATATATATTTTTAAAAAGGTCCTTAAAATTCATGTCAGGTCCTTTAAAGGACTTTGTAAAATGTCTGTAGCTACTCTACATTTAAAAGCATTCATGTAAGAATGTGTCGTATTCCTGCAACTTACAGTAGCTTAAATTTGAGTCATGTCAATTACTTTTGGTATTAGTAAACTGATTTTCTCTGCATTATTGAGTATATATCAAACTTGTTGTTTAAAAGCTGAACTTGTCTCCTTCAAATGAGACCTGGATATCACAAAAGTCGTCAACACTATTGATTGGATAATTCGTCTTGTTCTGTCACCACTGAAAAGCTGTCGTGTTTCATCCTCGTATTCCAGGCTGCTCCACCGTCACTTTTCATATCTCTATGGTGTTTATCATCGAGTGTAACATGCCCCATTCACATAAACCGGACCTCACAAGCGCTACTGGAGAGTCTGAACTGAACTGAAGGTCTGTCTGGACCAAGCCAACCATCGAGGAGAAGTCTTCATGTCAGATATCAATCTGACCTTCCATCCGCAGACGCGGCAGGCTGGAGTGACCCGAGTGTTCGCCTCTCAGAACCTCATGAGGGAGAAGGGAGGTAGGAAGGGGCTGCTGTGTTCCTTTCTCAACTGATTCATGCGGCTTGGTTCACTTCACTTCATCTCGTTTATGCTTCCTTGTTGGATTATTATTGCTTTGTTTGTTTGTTTGTCTTTCATAGATTTATTTGGAGTTCATCACTTTAATCATTTTTAAAATTATTTGAAATGAAGGGTGATATGAAATAAATTGCAAATTATCCAACCCTCTGTAACCAAGTATTTTATTCTATTTTTATATACAAGAAATGTTTAAATATTATAAATTATTAGTATCGAGATATGAACTCGTACAATTCTCCTTCCTAACCTTTTAATGTTAAACAAATGTATTAAATATCATAAAATGTTTGACTTAAATAAAATTAAATATCATGAATATTGTTGCAGGTACTTTTACAGTTAACGATCGATTTTTAAAATGAACAATTCAATTTGTTAGACTATTTATTTCTTATGACGTCATCACAAGTAGTATGGCACACTTAGTTTCAATATTTATTGTAAATATTCCAAATGTATCCGATATACATAACACAAAAAGAATTGTATGTTTTTTACATTTTTAAAATCACTGCCAATATTCCTTATTTCACAATCGATATATTGATCCAAAATGCGCTTGTTTGTTTGACAATCAATAATATTGTTTTATTGATTACCTCTTGTTCAGGTGAATCTGGACGTCCTCACATCTCCCGATCAACTCGTTGATCTAAGAAATCAATTTTCACAGATTCCAGATCGAATCCTTCAGCATATGATCCACTTCAATGAAAAGGTAATTTGTTAAATCATGTATCTATGAAATTAATGTTTTTTAGTGTCATATCTTATTTCAAGAATCACTGGCTTCTCCAAAGATTTAAGGTAGGATAAACTAAGAGGAGATAGAATGAAAGAAATGCTCCATTTTGTAAATAATAATAGGTGACAATATAATAGTTCCCACCGACAGAATACAGCTGGGCCGGGTGGTATTCATAAAGCGGAGAAAGAAAAGGAGAAGTGAAAGTGTCCTCAATTGTTGAATTACGTAAATCAAAGGGAAATAGCCAGCTAGCTATGTTTACTTAAGTGATCTGGCGGTCGAGATAATATCTTGCATTTGGATACTTACGTCAGTGCAATGAGGTCTATATAGCTTTATAAGCCTATAGAGCCAAGCATAGAGTATAATTAGTGCAGTCTTGTCCGCTCTTATGCCATATAGCAATGTTCATCACGACTTCCGTGTTGATCTCCTCAACTTGGCGTCATGGTGGCAACAGTGTTAGACTGGCTAACGGAGAATTCAACTTTATTTTCACTGCAATTTACTGTGTATAATAACGATATGAATAACATTTAATGAATATGACCACGTGGTATAATGCTCAATGAATAAAATACAAATAGAACAAAATTAACATTTTAACTAAATTTAATTAACATCTTATTAAAAATTAAAAAACAAAACATTTAATTGAACCTTATTGTATATATGTAGAACAATATTAAAATGTAACTCAATTCAGTTGTATAGAGAACAATAACTTCATTTTAATTCAACTTGTTCTTATTTAATACAACGTTTATTTACATTTTTACTTTTAATTTTAATCTAACTAAAATGTTGATATTTTTCTATATGTAATTCTATTGTTATTATTGATTGAACATAATACCCTTAAGTCAGTGATTGCATTTATGATTCATTTATTATATTTTATCATATGCTTGATTACTCAGTGAAACAATTGAACAATTATATTGTTTTATCAACATACATAATATATACAAATTATATGTAGATCATTTTTAAACAATTAACTTAAACCATCATTCTCATCATGTTTACTTAGACAGATCGAGTAATCTATAATCTTTATAATTTATTAAATATGAACTACAATATAGCAGTCTTTTACAACAATTAATATGTTGCATATATGGTCGGGTGTATATGTATATAGATCTTTCAGACAGTATTATTTATCATCCAGATATATGGTTACTATTTATAGTCAATTCCAATTGTTAAATCCGTGATTACATAGCGAGACACGATGATGTCATACGAGTTCGTCAGATGAACTATAGTCATATGTTTTCACATTAAATTTTCTAAATAAATTATATAATGTAGATACATATATAAATCTATAAATCTATAATTATAATATTATTTTATAATTATTCTGATAAGCATTTTTCATTTATTCAATTAACGTTTCAATAACGTAGGACCAAATCAGATAAAAGAAACATATATTTTTTAAAAAGAAATATTTAAATTAAATAATACTTAAATAATTTATTTATAATATATATAGATATATATATATATAAATGTTTAAGATATATAATTTTTAATAATTTTTTGTAAAATAATATTAATCATTTCTTAAATTTATAAAATATAATGTTTTAAAGTTTTATATTATTTATTTGATAATATTTGTTGAAAATCATTATTTTGCAATTATCATATTTCGGTTAATCGAATTTAATAGATTTGCTATTTTAATCTTCTTTAATATCAGTTGATATAATATTTTAATAAAAATGAAGAAACAAGTTTTGTGATTTATTAGATTAACAAATATAATTAATTGTAGATGCATTTGGATAATTAAAACGAAATATTTTTTTATAATTAATCTTTGATTTTTTGTTATATATACATTTGTCATATTAAAAAATATATATAGATTACAGTATTATAATGTGTTTTCATAATGTATAGCGAAAATGGTTCAATGAAATGATTAGTCTTTGTAAATTTACTTATATAATATATATATAATATATATATAAAATTTAATTTATAAGTTTAGTCTTTGCCCAAACTATATTGTTACTATTTATAGTCAATTCCAATTGTTGAATTGATGAGTATGACATGGTATAATGCTTAATGAATAAAATAGAAATAGAATAAACATTAACAGTTTAACTAAGTTTATTTAACATATTATTAAAAATTAAAAAAACAAAATGTTTAAGTGAACCTTAATGTATAATTATGGAGAACAATATTAAAATGTAACTAATATTTAATATTATTATAATTTATTATGAATACCACCCCTGCATCCTCGTTACACTATTCCTCTGCATTTCATATGTGGAACAATATTAAAGTGTAACTTAATTCAGTTGTATATAGAACAATAACATCATTTTAATTTAACTTGTTCTAATTTTATGCAACGTTTATTTACATTTTTACTTTTAATTTTTATCTAACTAAATTTAGTTGCTTAAAATCTATCTGTAATTCATTTTTTTATATTGTTTTAACAACATACGTTTATACTATAAGTTTATATCCTCGTTACACGAATCCCCTGCATCCCCACCCCCACCCCCAACCTAAACAGGCACCTGCATCATCGCTACCATTCTCCTCTGCATCCCCACCCCCACCCCCACCCCCAACCTAAACAGGCACCTGCATCATCGCTACCATTCTCCCCTGCATCCACATCTCCAATGACGCCGTGTCAGTGGGGGACAGTGGTGTCCTCCACTGCCTGCTGATGACCTTCGTCCCCTGTGGCCTGTGTATAGCGGGCGCCAATGTCCGCGGCCAGGTCCGTGACCTGTTCGACATTGCCGGAGATCCCGTCAGTGACTTTCTGGCCTTCCTCTGCTGCTACTGCTGCAGTGTGTCACAGATGCACAGACAGTTGAGTCCACGCTTTCGAAGGAGGTGGAAAGCCAGGCAGCAACAACAAGCCCCAGTTCAAAATGTATCGACCCATCCTTCTAATCCTCCTCCCTTTCTGGTTGATGGGACGATACTGCGCAGTTGAGTCGAATCACGGAACAATTGATGAAATATACATGTATATCTATATCCAATATAACATATAAAACAGGAGTGTTGTAATAAAATTGGATCATTTTTATCAATACTGTTTCCCCAATGTATTTTTTAAAGTGGTATATGCCGTGCAACAAATGCAGAATTTAACAATAACGGGTAATAAAAAAAACCTAATCTATTCTACATATTGGTTCATGGATTCTATACATATTGGTTCATGGATTCTATACATATTGGTTCATGGATTCTATACATATTGGTTCATGGATTCGGCCGGCAATTATAGTTTGTTAGAATAGTAGCTTTATTATGAGTATTTCAGAATTAAGAATTAAGAATTAATATTGTTTCCAATTTAACCTATCTTGTTTCACACTTTTATATATGGAATCTTTGATAGAAATAGAAGCTCACGTGTTTGTAACTTGTTTGATAATAAATATTGTTTGCAAAATTACTCTTTTGTACTTACACAGAAACCAAATAATAAGACATGTTTTACTCATTATTATACAATATAAACTTAATTCTAGGTTATATTTTCAGAGCTAATTAAGGTTAACGTTTTAATAGAGCAATTGTTTAGATATAGATAGAGATATCTGATCAATTGTGTCAATTTTTTATTCTGTGTGAGCAAGAAATCGATATTTAAATACTGAGAACAAAAACAATTTCCGGTATAAATACTTCAATCGGAGTAAGATATTACCTTCTATTGCACTGTTAAAAAGACACAGGTAGGGCTACACATCATTATTATGATGATTATTATCAATAATACTACATCATTCACTGAATTGTGAATTCCAGTGCCACAGGGTGAGCCCATGGCTACATTTTCAAGTGATCGAAATTATAAGTCGTTCTTAAATATAGGGTCCAAATAAGGTAATATCATGTAAAAGTTAATTACAAATTGAGAAAATATTTTGTATTAAAATAAATAATTTGTATTATATTCGGGACAAGTTGTCAACAATAAAAATGTATTAATACTGAAAATTATGCTATATTCTATAATTAAAACAAACACATTAAAATTGACAAAACTATCCAATTAGAATATGTTATTTGAATGCACAACTTTAAATTCAGTGCATAATTAAACTAAATTAAATTAATCAACGACTAGGCTACTATCTGAATACTTTCCGCAAAACTAAACAATATTTATCGCGAACGATGAATTCATAATATACGCACCAATTTAGTCAGGGTCCTTAGGGCTATTTTGGGGCCGTTTGGCTCAAAGTCTTCCAAAAACACTAAATTTGGCCCACCCAGATGTTGCCCACTCTTTCAATTTTTGACGGGCACCAATTTTAATAGTTGCTCAAGTTGCAACTATTAAAATTATCCCTGATTTGAATATACATTTATGCAATTTTATAGAAAACAAAATGCCATTTTTGTTATCGTAAATTTAGATGTTAACTGTTATAATTAATTACAACTCAGATTCTAGCTTATAATGTTAATGGAATTTCCAATAAATTATATAGACAGTAGGTTCTTGTATTTAAATAATCTCTTGCAGCTTCTTAACGCTTCTTATAATCTCTTATAACTTCCTCGACATTAAAATTGGTGTGTCGCAGTTTATAGGTTAGGTACTGAGTGCGTGAATTGTGCATCAAAGCTATACTAATTACTGTACCTACACAAAAGGCCTTTACTTTTCGTTACAAACGGCTCATCGATTGTGAAACTAAATTTGTGATGTCATCCTGGGTTTTTTTCGGCGTATTCTTTTTTGCGCTTTTTAGCACTAACTATACATTATAGAAAAAAACAAACCATTTCTTTTTATTTAGGTCAAGGTCTTTTGAATATTTGGATTCGTTTGTTAAATTTTCAATACGGTATAGAAACCGTTGATGAAGAATTCAACGATTACATTTGTCTAGCCACTGACGTGCACATTTTTTAATATTAGTTTTTCGTTAAGTTTGTGAATGGATTTCACATAAAAATGTATCTGTTATTTTTTCGGTCATTTAATAAAAATGAAAAATATAACTGTATGCATTTTCTAATTTGGTCTCGTTGACTAAATTCTACATGATTAAAAATTCTTACATCAATGAGGTATATATATAGAATATGCTCAAATTAAAGTGTTGGTTATTTTTGTTGTACAGGAGGGCCGGACTCGACTACAATATAGATTATATATAATGTTGATGTGCATATATAAATGCGATTCATAAGGAAACAATACATGTGGATAATATATATATATATATATATGTGTGTGTGCCTAATACAACACAAAGTTAACTAAACAACGCGAACGGGAACAAACAAACTGTTAAGGTCAGTGTATTATTTATATTAAAATTAAGCATTTTTAATCACCCCAATATTTAGCTTTATCAACACTGTATCATAAGGTGTTTAGTTTCCTTGTGTAGAGCGTAAAGATCTGGTAAGGATGAGTACGCAACCGATATTTTTACTCAAAATTAAATGTGTAAGGTGGGTCCATAATGTTCCGTTGAAACACAATTGAAACTTTCCTCATTGATTTGAATTTTATTAATTTTTGATTTCTAGAAAAAAAATTATTAAAAATTAGAATTGCTGGCATGATATTATTATCAATATTTAAAATTTAAAGACTTGGCATAATAAAATTAAAATAGTCAACACTATATTGAAGTATGTTATTGTGGTCATTATAAATTTTCATAATAAATATAATAAAAAAGAAATAAGTCTGATAGTTAAAGCTTCAATTATATATATATTTATTTCGGATAACGTCCTTGAACACTATAAAATTAATATATAGACATTATAAATTTTTGGACTCATATTTCAAATATGTGAAAATATTTTTAATTCAAACAAAATGATTTTATATATTTATTTTTTGGAAAAAATAGAACTTATCAATCTTAGAAATCAATAGGCAATATAGATGAGTAGGTCGATAACTATAGATAGATATTATACATAAAATTGCACAATGTTATTTCTATACAAAATTAGAACAAAGAGATATCCATCCACGATCACGATTAATTGTTGGGGCATGTAGGATGTAGGTGTCTGTAAGCATGAGAATAATTTATGATGTAGTTTGGTTCATGATGTAAAAATAGGAGTAATATGAATTTGACTTTGTCGAAGAATTTGTGTAATTTCTTCCGAGTGTTTGGGCATTAATGAATGAAACTTTTTTTGGATACAACTAAATTATCAAGTTTTGATTTAAAGGAATGTGGTGGATTATACTCAACACTTTCAACACTCGAAAGAAATTAAAGAAATTCTTCGACAAAGTCAAATTCATATCACACCTATTTTTACATCAGGAACCAGACTACACGATATATTATTATCCACATGCTTACAACCACCTACATGCACAACTAAAAACGGTACCCTATCTAACGCATTTTGCAAACAGAAAAACATTATATGCTAATAAAGTGTTCTATTTGTAATGATAACTACTTCGGGAAAACCAAAAGAGAACTACATACTTGAATAAAGGAACATAATACAGCTATTTACAAAGGTGATTTTAAGATGTCAGCCATCATGGTAGAACACTACAATAGATTCCACAATAGGCCTACCCAACACATACCAAATGTTCCTTTTATTGCAAGAATTTTAGAATATGCTAAGGATCACCTCGACAGACACATTAAAGAAGCTATCCACATCCGTGATGATATGCCAACAATTAATCGGGATCGTGGATGGATATCTCTACGTTCTAAATTTGTATACAAATGACATTGTGCAATTTTATGTATAATATCGGTCTATAGTTATCGACCTACTTATCTATATTGCCTATTGATTTTTAAGATTATTAAATTATAATTTTTCTAACAATTGATATATAATCAATTAGTTTCAATTTAAAATATTTTCACATATTTGAAATATTAGTCCATACATTTATAATGCTTTTATTCATTTTATAGTGTTCAAGGAAGTTATCCGAAACAGATGTATATAATTTAAGTTTTAAAATTATAACTTTAATAAAATATTGTACAGAAAAGTAAAATTTTTTTTTCCAAAAAAGTTTTTTTTTAAATAGAAAAAATTAATTTGAAAATGGATCTGAATTATATAGTTGAGATATACATTATATTATAATCATTTAATTAGATTTTCATTGATTTTACTTTTAATCAATTTTTCATTTCTATTTAAATATATATGTATTTTTTAGTAAAAAATTATTCATAAATAAAAACCTTCCAACTTAAAAAAATGTATAACTAGAGCACGCAGATGAGTCCACCTAATAATTTTTATTGATTTATCCGGGCTTTCTAATTTGCATTGCAGCCCGATTTAAGCCTTGAACAATAATCTGAAGAACACCCATGTTTAGCTCTAAAATGTTAATTGAATATAGGTGGGACATGTTTTAATTCTGCATAATGTTATTGCTCGGATTAGTGTTTATAAATAATTATAATTATGTAATTTAAATGAAATAATTTAACACGAAGTAGTAGAATTGCAATTTTAAAAAGGCTCTTTTGAACTATTTGTTTTACATCAACCTTAACATTTTCAAAGTAACACAGCTTGGATACCACCTAGAATTTACATGTGATTGCTTCCGTATGCATCCATGTGTCTACACATAGTTTTTAATAATATTAGACACATTTTTATTATCTCTGAATTCAACTGCTAAATCTGGTTCTGTCGAACTTAGAAGCTTTTCCCATACACAACATACCATTTTGTAATTTTGAGCATACCTGCCTAATTCTAAGGGCACATTTGATTCCATTTTATTTTTAATGGATATACCGTAGAACTTGATAACGTATCACAATTCTCAAAATAAGCTACATACATTCGATTATTTCATTTTCTTTTCCGCTTATTTAATGCATCATAATTTGCACAACTTTGGCACTAAATAGAAATTTAACAAGCATTTGATTGCTAAAATTGATGGAGATATTTAAATACATAGACCAAATGTTGCTTGGATGGGTCAATGCACTCCACCTCACAGCTAAAATGGATTCCGAAAGCGCCTGCCTGATGTTGATCTCTGTGATGTTGGTACACAGTTGTTTATGAGCTCATTTATAAGTGGGCAATTTGTCAGATATCAGACACGTTGCTATTCTAAACTTAACGTTTATACTGTGAAAACAGGGACAGGGAAAACTGCACTGTCAACTGGTCTAAGTCGTCTTCAAGAATGTAACACTCAGGAAGTCAGCTGCGTTTGGAAGCACTCTCTGAGAGGACGAGAAAACGTATCGTTATCGGCAGGGTAAGAATTATTTGAAAAATTTAATTCTTACATGAACTCTGAATTGTTGGGCAAACATTCAATTTGAAGACAAGCATGTGAATCTTGAAAAATAGTGAACACAAAGTTTTAGTAAAATTTTAAAGAGATTTTTAAATGTTAAATGATAAATCATAAAACGTAAAAGTAGAAAAAGCAAACTTGTGTATTCGATTGAAAGTGGAATAAATATATCAAAGAAACAAAAAGGAAATTTTTTCAGAAATTCTTATTCTAAATATAATTGCAATCGTATTTTTTATAATATATATATATTAAAATGTCTTTTGTTTATAAAATCTACAGCAGTTGCTACAAAAAACAAGATAATGATTTAATTGTCATAATCGTTAAAATAAAATAAATTGTTTGTTTCTCCTATAAATTGTATTTATTGTAATAATTTTATACTGAATTTATTTAATAATGAATTATAGCATTTATTTTTTGATGATACATATTTGATAAATTTATACATTTCTGAATAAATTTCCATTCATTATTTTCTCATGTGTGATAAATAAAGACAAGTAATGTTCACTTGTGAGGAATGCAAAAGAAAAACTCCAATAAGATTTAAAGTTTATTACAATTACTACAAAATATCCGAGCTTTCACCTTTCATCAAGAGGGCATAATCATGGTGTGAAAAATTACAGTTTTCAGTTATTAACATTTTACTGCACAGTTCAATAATATAAACATTTGTCATTAATCAGTAAGGGACACTGACAGTTGTAACGATTTTTTTAAACAATTGGACATCAGTTTTTTGCTTAAAATGTAAAGCAATGTGTAGCTAAGTTTAACTAGGTTTAAACTTCTATGAAAGTTTAAGTACATTTTTCTATATGCTCAACAACAAGCTCCCCATTAAATAAATAGCAGAAGCAAGATGTTTAAACGATTCTCCAATTGAAAACTGGATAACTCTTCATTTGGCGGATGACAATTTAGAATTAAAATAATATTGTTTTTTTTATGTTATATTTAAGTTAGTAAATTGTAAAGTATTTTTGGGGGGTAAATTGGAGCAATAAAAACTGCCCAAAAATATCGAAATCCACCCCCATATTACAGTAATTTCAATTTATTTTGAAGTGATCTACGTAATTCAAATGTAACTGAACAAATAAATATGAACTAAAAAAGGGGAAGGAGAATTTAAGACTGTAAATTTGAAGGTTAAGTTAGCCTATAGTTAGGATAACTGCCGCTTTGAGTAATATAATATAGCCAACGATAATTGTGATTTTTAGATGTGGTAGTCTTTGGGGGAGGGGTTGTACCTCAAAATCTTACAAAATTATAACTGGTTGTAGATGAAAAACATTAATTTAAACTTTTACCACTATTTTTTGCAAGTAGTCAATTTATATAACCGTCGATTAATATGTTTACGGTTATTAGGAACTATTTACGTTTATTAGGAACTATTTACGGTTATTAGGAACTATTTACGGTTATTAGGAACTATTTACGGTTATTAGGAACTATTTACGGTTATTAGGGACTATTTAATGAGTGTTACGTCTATTGCAGCTTTTCTAACCTTTATTATGTGTCACTTATTTGGGATATCAGTACTTATATTAGCTTATAGAGTATGTGGTTTTCTTAGTGCCACAATAAATAAATATATAACAAATCAAATGCAGGTAATAGTTTAAAGTTATGTTCAAAATTATGACATGGCCGGTTTATTAACCTAGTACCACTAATTTTTTTTCTAACGGATAATATTCATAATATTTAATGTTGAACTATTTCAACCACATTCATTACATCATGCTAACGGATAATATTCATAATATTTAATGTTGAACTATTTCAACCACATTCATTACATCATCCCACAATGAAACTCACCGATCGGAAAGTTGACTAAATACGCTCGCTCCAACCAGCCGTCCAATAAAAAACATCGTCTTTATCAAGGTCAATTTCCATCGATTTTCGCAAACGAGATCCCACTAAAATGAATTGAAGCGCAGTATTTACTGGGAATGAGCGAAATTTGTAACGATGAGTTATAATACACAACGTATATATATATATGTATACGTTAGATGTCAGAGGCGGATTCAGCTATTGCCCTAGGAGGTGAGGATTGAGAATTTTTTTAAGAAAAGGTACGGTTGTTTTGGCATTGGAAAATTTGAACTTTATTAGGATCTAGAATGCATTTAAAAAGACTTAAATTAGGTTATTTATAAGTTATATACATTTAATAAATAGTGTATTTTACAACCATTATATATATATTTATTCTTTAGTATAATTAACGTCTATATATATATATATGCACATCGAGATAATTCAAACTCATAAGCTGTATATTTTTAATTTATAATATGTAACTGTATATATTTAAACAATGGAATGACTCTAAATATATATACTATTAAAAATGTTCCATCTGTTTTTTTATTTAATTTAATTTATTTGTTTTTTCCATATAATTGATTGGAACCATCAGGGAAAATTAGCTCATCAATTAGAAAGAAAAGTGATAAATCTGAAATAATGAAATATAAATCAAAAGAAAGTGTAATTATATGACAAAGAAAACCGACAAAAAAGACACACAAAAAGAAAAGGAGAGGAAATTCTTAGAATAAACTCAATAACATATTGGTTGAGACCAATATCAAAAGTGAAATATAATGAAGGAATTCCACCAAGTTATATTTGTACTTATAACTCAGGCCTAGGAAATGAGAGGATGATAAGTCATGCCTGTAGTGGTTATATGTTAACTAAAGCCATCATCCATGACACAAAACCAAAACGGACCGAATGTAGAAGCTGACTAAAAGAGATACAGTTGAAAATTAATTAGGTGCGGGACTTAGGACCCTCAGCGGTGTGTTTAACTGGTTTGATAGCGCGCTACCATCACACATAGCGAGTTTACAAAAGTATTAGAATTAAATTTAGAAATAAGGCTATCATTACATTTATACCAATCGGTATTGTATTTGGTATATGCAACATAATGATCACTTGAAATGGATGAACCACTGTGGAAAATAACACTAAAAAGAGAGAAAAATGCATTATTTATAAAAATATTGGGTGGATATAAGATGGAATGTCCAATTTTACAGATTCTATACCATACCTAGTAACAGTAAATTTGTTAATAAGAATGGCTAGAATATTGAGATGCTGGTGAATAACTGTCACGATGGAATGAGAAGTATTACTATTACAGGAAGGACAGAGTTTAGTTAAAGAAGTATCTGATGGCCAAGAGATAGAGTGTTGTATATTGAAATAATTAATAGAGATATTATAAAAAGGTTCAAAACAGTTAAAAGTATGAAAAAATTTACAGACAAAGATTTTTTATACATTCAAGAAAATGTTGAATTGATAGATAGTATGATGGAATTATCATTCTCTTGCAAGCCGCAAAGAGAAATCAAAGCGTTATGAACATCCTATTGTTCGTGGTTGTTAAAAAGAGGAATTAGATTGGCCTGGCCAAGTAGCTTCTATGTTCTTTCAAAAACTCCATTATTTTGTCAAAAATAACTTCAATATATAAATTATTGATAAAATTATAAACATTAGTATTGTCATTAAAACTTTGTGATAAATGTTTGTAATACATCTACTATTAACAATATTAACCTCAATATCAAGAAAGGTATATCTGGCAAACCAATAGAACTCACCAATTGTTCCAGTAACAATTCTTTAGATATTCCTAGATATTTAGGTAATCCTATAAAACCATAGATAGAATTACGATAATTGCTACTAAAACAAATTTGACAATTTTTAAATCCTTCTGTTTGGTAAATTTACAAAACAATTACAAAACATATATTTTAAATATGGTAAAATTTACTAAATCTAATATAATTTCACAAATAATGTCTAAATATTATAATATATTTTTTAATAAATTGACAATTATATAAAATTTTAGTAAAATTAGGTAAAGATTTAGTAATAACATGGCACATTTTAGAAGAATGAAAAAAAGTATTTAGTAGCTCCTTTCATCTCGGTTACTATTTAAGCTGTTTAAGATTTAAAATTTGAGTTCATTATACTTCGCATGGACTGAAAATACTCCACTTTCATTGGCTATTAGCCTATAGGGCCTACGTGTGTCTGAAAACTCGTTTCAGTTGAAACCAAATCAAATGTAAACCAAGTCAAGCGAGTGTGAAATAAAATATAAAATATAAAATTAATAAATAATCAATATTCAATTTATGTTTCGTTAATATACAGCAAAATCAATATATTAAAAATCGATATATTAACAGACAGTCAGCCAGCAGCATATAGTAAGTAATTTTACTGTGTGGTCAGTAGCATACCAAGTCAATTGAACTTACTTACTTTTTTCAAATACAGTTTATTTAATATATATGCGAAGTGTGCGTAGGATACCTACAATCAATTTGTTAAACTAAAATTTAAAAAAGATGGTGCTTGAACAAAATATGCCTATTTTAGCAGAATAAAGATAATTTCACCTCATTCCAATGTGATTTAGGCTAACGCCCGATTTAACTAATTTAGATATTTAAATAAAGCTTTTTTAGATAACAACATTATTTAAAAATTGAAATTCATATCCCATATATCCATACTTAATAATATTGTATTTGGGGTCGTTCAGATATTATATAACGTAGAGATGGCTGGCATGTTTACCCAACCACCCCACCTTTATAGTAGTTGTCACTTAAATCCGGAAGAAAAACTGGAGGACAAATCCGAAGGAAATAGAACCTATAATTGTTCAAGGTCGTCAATGCAAAAGTGATTAAAATAAACAAGATACATTTGAAAATAATGAAAGTAATTAATAAAAACAAATGTAATGGATTTTAGAATGTCGAAAAAATGGTAAAATCTGTAAACATTTAAAATAATTCTGAAATATACAAATAAAAGAATTATAATTAAAATTTTTAGCAATTATTACATTCTTTAAATTGACCTTGTTTGCTTATCTTAGTTACTTGTTTTAATGCCGACCTTGAAACCTAGTTATTTATTCCTACGGTTTTTCCTCCAGATTTAAGTCAGTATTCCTTATACAAATTAATGTAGTGTGATATATAACACTTATAATTTTGGACAACCTAAAATTAATTTGGTCTTACAAAGATAATACATCAATTATTCTTTTCACCAATTTTATAGTCACATTTCTGAGTCCAATTCAATTAACAAATAATGATTATATTTTTATATTATAGTTTTTCCACACGTAGGATACAACAACCAATAGACAATATTTATTCGCATTACTTTATTCAACGTGTTATAAAAAATTAACAATACAATTTGATTTTCGTCTAAAATGTTAGTCTAAAAAACACCCCACCCCATACTTATCACGCATAACAACAAAATTTTAAACAACCCCCACCCCTCGGCTGTTCAATAATATGTGAACGACTCCTTATTTGTACAAGACTAGCAGCACCATGAGTTTAAAGTATTATTATGATTATTAATTATTGTAATAGTAAAATAACTAAATGGTATTATCAGTAGCGTGATAAAGCATAATATGTAGTATCATTTTAACCTAGCCTTTGGACAGCCAAATATAACTTTTAGAATCACATTTTCACGTTACCATGTTATCGATTCAGTTGTGTGAACTGAGCTTATATATACATAACTTTTACTATGCTACACTAAGGATCACAAAAGCGGTATATTGAGATATATATTTTTTGTTATAAACACAATCAATGTATCTAATATATACAGAGAACTGCATGTCACATTTCAATAATGGCACCTACAATTCGCCAACACATGCGTGTAACACCATTAACTCTTCGTACGTGGACATTCCTTTTAGGGTTAGCTACGTAGAGGGGGTATTTTACCCCCCCCCACCTCCCCCGCTTGGAAAACCATATATGCTATAGCTTTTGTTCAATGCAACCAATTGACTTGATTCTTTTTGCATCTGATTCCAGATCACAAGATCTATATTTGTTAATATATTTTTATGATTATACTATTTATATAAATAAGATATAAGTAGTATAAATGCTATTTGAGTATTATTTTAAATTGCTTGCTATTTTAATAAATAATTTTATTATTTAAGTTAAACGGATATAATTTACAATAAACTTATTTTATCTATTAAGGTTACAAGTTTTAGCTCCTAATATCATCGGCGAGTATGAAAACCCAGAGGGGGGTATAAAATAGATTAAAAATAACAAAACATTTTCCTGGTATGTAAAAATATTCGAAAATATATGTGTTATACTTTTCAGTTCAATAAAAGTATTTTAGCAACTGAGTAAAAAAGTCAGGATCATACATACATTATATAGTTCAATCAAAAACTGAATTTCTTTGAAAATAAAATTGGCATACCCCCCTCCACGTACGTAGGGTTAACATGCGGAAATGAGCATCATCATTATAAAAGACACTGTACAGATACAATACACCTTTTTGTGGCAAGCACAGGTCGCAAGTAACAAAACAACAAGGCGCTTACCTCGGTAACAATTGTATCGGAGAACCACAGCTTCTCATAAACATAGCCATTGACGCATGGACCGGTAAGTGAGTCATTCGGAAAGGTTTTCTTCAAGTAGTTCGACAATTGGGTCGAGTTGCTGCTCAGGAATCCCGCAGGTAAGTTCCACAAGATCTTAGACAGCTTGATACTCTCGCAAGATTTGTCTTTCTTGAAGAAGGCGCGTGACAGCTCAAGGTCGTACGCGGCTGATTGGTTGTCACTATTGGCGCTGCTGTTGCTGGTGATTCGACACGCATAATTGGGAGTTGCAGCGAGAAAGACCAAGTTGATTGATAAAATACCTGCCAAAATGACCGCGAAACAGAGCAAACAGTACTGAATCCGTTGACCTCTTCCAAACTCACCAATTTCATTAAAAATATTGTCGAATGCCATAATTAATTCAGCCTTCTACTCGGAGCTATTGGAGATGTACCACATGAAATTAGTTGTTTAAAAACTTTTAAATTATTTTATGCTGTAGTAAACCATGTTCTGCACCCAATATACAAGGACGTTTGATTAGATATAATGTATATATAAAGTATTAGTGCATAATTCTGGTTTTTCATTGGATGTTAGATAATACTAACAACATCCTAACATTGGCACTAGATCATTAAGACATATTCTGAGGTGATGTTTATCAATGTCAACTATAAATAAATATGTTTATCTATATCTGTAATAGTCTTTCGGCATCTATTAATAATTTACTTCTTTAATATGTATTTCTATATAAAATTTTTGTAACTACAATTTGTAATTGCCTTTTCCTTACGTGTCTATGTATCTCGTCTTATTAGTTTGTCTCGTTAGTATTAGAAGAGTGAAAACATTACTAATTTTTAATTTGAATCTTGTTAGACCTTGAGCCAGCTGTGACTCCCCACCCCCTTGTCTGCCAAGGTGTTTCTAATAGGTTACATCCCGAACAGTTGAAATCTACTTGTTTGCCAAATTTATCGAGTAACTTTAATCCATGGCGGCCAAACAAAAACAAAATAACCACAAAAGTTTGTGTTTTTCTCGAATACTTAAAGAACAATCACTCTTATATAGCAATATTATGCTTTTATAAAATGTAAATAGCATCATTTCACATATTATTTAAAACAATCAGCTTAATCGGACAATCAATAAACCCTACAGAGCCAAAACTGTCCGAATTGGCCAAAAACTATCAATATTGTTTAGCAATGATTTTTACGAAATGTGAATAACATTATTTTATGTATTGTGTGAAAGGTTCAGCTCTATCAGACAAATATGGAACTTTACATAGCCAAAAAACTATCCAAAATGGCATCAAGTGGCCGCAAATTGTAGTTTTACTTGAACATCTTTATAAAGATCAATATTCCTTTTTATCAAATTTATTTATAAAATGTTAACAATATCAAAATAACATTAAAGTAATAAAATGTATGTTTAAATATAGGTGCGATGGTACGTAACCTCGCATAACAATTAGAATTATAAGCAATAAGTGATGGCTCCTGGAATCATACAATGGCATGCTACAAATATAAGATTGGGCAAAGCCCAGTGATGTACGCTAACTTTTCTGGAGGGTTTGTGGCCCTTATAGTCTTGAGAAGGCACCAATGCAGACAGAGTGACTTTGTTTTA
>JAUZND010051388.1:0-19421 GCA_034780555.1 Coelogynopora nodosa | reverse complement strand
GGGCAATGTTCCATTATTGGAACATAAGCTGCAGGCATAACTGTATGATATTTTTTCATTTTTTGTTTTTTAATTGTGTCACAGTACTATGACTAGGCCATGATATAAATTTCATTAAAAAATAACAATTATTTCTAGGGGCGCCTACTAATGGGTTAAACCATGACCATAGGCATAGCATTGGTAGCAATCGATATAATATTTACATTTATCGATTTTTGCTAACACAGTCTAGCTAGGCAACTATGTGCGGCTATATATGACTATATATATATATAACTATGACTAATAAATGAAAACTACAATTCTTACTAAATCAAGAATTAGGAGTGTGATTGTAATGATTGTACATTGAAAGAAGGTATATAGGATAGAAGAAGCAGGATAATAGCCTATAAAAGAAAGATAGTATAGTCACACTGGGTGATTTTTCTTAATACGGTGCACTGCTTACAGCCATACAATGACTGCCTATATTACTTTTAACGTGAATTTTAATTATAATTGGTTACATTGAATTCGATTTTTATACTAACAAATTAAGTATAGGTATGCTACAAGTAGTTATTTATCATTCAGTTACATTCGTTGATTTTTTTAACATAATATGTCTAAATATGTCAACGATGAATTACAGTGATTTTTTTAATAGTATTCCTACTAACAAATGATGGCTAATTTTGATTTGACAAATGATAAGATGTTTATATTGGTAGTAATCAACCACTGGAATACAATAATTGATATTTTTCCGTATGTCATATCATGACAATTTATCAGAAATTTACATTTTATAGATATAATATACATATACAATGTAAATACTACTATAAGTACCATAATAATGTATAATTTAAAAATGATAACCAATATGCAATTTGCATATACAACAAAGTTTAATACCATTAAAGTTTAACTACAATGTAATCATACAATCCTAATGTTGAAACCCATAACATTATTAATTCCTAAAATTTATCCTAATAAATTCGATACAACATAAAGTGCAGCCCTCATAAAATAGGACAACCCGAAATTTTAACCCCGTAATGGCATAAATGGCATATGATAGAATTAAAGATTGACTAACTTAACAACATTACCTCTAACTGATTCACCACATAATGATAATATAACATATCAGACTTAAGACTTATAAATATCACTGTCACAACGCTAGATCCACCTGGTCTTCAACTTCCGTGAAATCGCATCAACATCTGTTTCTATTTCCAATTGAAAGAGTCCACTGTCGGACATGATATCTGAGATTAAAAACTCCTTTTTATTGATTCGTTTAAGATGGCGTCGTCTGAGGTTGGAGAATCTTGGTTGTGTGATGCACGTTCGTAAATGCTGTTAACCTAATCCAATGAAATGAGTACTCGAATCGTTTGATATTGGGTAGACACCTAACTATATTGTACTGAACTACTTCATGGTAAAGGAAAATGGCAATGTAACAAGTACTTGTTTACAAGAAAGGTTCATCCTACATCCTATTTTACAATCATTTGAAAAAATCATTTTAAATTGAAGGAAGACTCACATTGGATCGCTAAATACTCAGTACTTTGTCATGTTGAAAATACAAAAGATACCAGTCAAGTGAGCCACCTGGATTTACGAAAGTTTTTTAGGAATCGCAAATTTAGGACTGTCGTTTTCAATTGCCTGAGAATCCCTATACCTATAACTTTTTTGTGGATCTGCATTAAATGACATTGGATTATTTACATGTCAATTTCTTCTCCTAGAGGAGCCAACCACATCATATCTACTTAACTAGACAAGTATATAAACCGCACAGAAGCCCAACAAAAGAGCCATAATGATGATAAATATATTGCAATGCAAAGAAAGTACGCACCAAGATTAGTGAACACAGTGACACTAAAATATTATATGACTTTTTATTAGCGAAATCAGTTGATCCACTATTAAATCGTTGTTTTCTTTCATGTGCAATTTTAGAAGATATTTATGACTTCAGCATGATTACAATTTAGGATTTTAGGAATTGAAGTGGGTTAATCTTTATAATTAAATAAAGTAAAACTTTTGGATTTTACGATTTAATTGACAAATATACCTAAACATTAGCGCTATTAAAATCAACTTGCGATACCGATTTTAATATGGGTGACATTTACAAAAGTGAGCGATATAGTTAACATAGGTGATAGAAAAAAGTTCTGGACAATATATTGGTAATAACAAAGATACTATGGTAACAGAGACAAATTTGAAAGTCATTTGAATAATATATTGTTCAATTATACATGTTTTAATAACCGCTGATAAAACGCGAGCAAGTGAAGTATAGACATAGATTTATTCATACATACAAAACTTACACTTATAATAATTTAGATTTGACCAATATGAGATATATTTGGAAATACAAATAAATAAGAACACCACATAATTAGTAAATTCAAAATCAGCAACAATGATTTAGAGTGCATATATACTATCTAAAATCATCGTAACATTATTGTAATCTGTCATTTCATGGCAATAAGTCATCTTCTTATTAATAACAATCAATTAATGCACCTGAATGATTGATTACTACATACTGCAATATATCTCTGTTTAGTTTGTAATTATAAAAAATCTAACTCAGTGACATCGAAATAGTTAGAATTCAGTTTGAAATCAATCCGATTGAACTCCATGACTTTGAATTAACTGACAACGACCTAGAAATTGTTTAAATGGTTTCAATCAGAAGCCAAAATGACCACAAAATAAAAAGCATTGAAAATATCTATTTCATTTCATAAGGGGCAGCAAACGCCCGCTTCATATTAAGCTAATCAGAATCGATGATATGACAGTTCCCTCGAATTTAAAATTTGCCATAATAATTAAATTTCAATTATACCTTACTTTTATATATACAATAAGCTACTTTTTATTGTATTTTATACTTAAAAATAGTTAAAATTAACAGTAATTAAATTTGCTATTACATTAATCTAATCTCTAAAACTGAATACATTAAATTGTTTAAGCACTAATAATTCATTTGAAAATATAAGTGGGAAATATTGTCCTTCGTCATATAAATGATGTGCTCTGAACATATTATAATCTACAGATTATGTGATTTAATTTTTTGATGATGGATCTTTCTATTTTAGATATTGATGAATGTTCAATTGGAGATCATGATTGTGTTACAAATGCGGTATGCACCAATACTCGTGGAAGCTTTACATGTACCTGCAAGACCGGATTTAAAGGAAATGGAACACTTTGTTATGGTAAAAAAATACCAGTATCTACATCCCCTTCAAAATTTGCAAATGACATTGAAGTATTACTTTAAAATAAAAAAATACTATTTGTTCACTAATTATAAGCGTTTTGATAACATTTATCATGTTTGAAAGTTTTATCAAATATAATAGTGAATATGTAAGAACATGAAATTATGTAATATAAATTTATTTAAAAAAACCAGATGTCCGTTATATTTATATATATTACTAATTGGTTATATCACTATTTCGCTGAATATATATGTGGTATCTATGATCCCTATTTCGCTCAATATCTATGTGGTTACGCTTATTTAGTAGAGGGATAGAGGGGGACGTAGAAGCTGGACGTAGAAGGATGTGGGGGAAACGTAGAAGGTGGTCGTAGAGGGATATAGGGGGACGTAGAAGCTGGACGTAATAAATACACACAGTTCCAATCGGCTGTAATTAAAAAATTGTTATGTAACTCTTATTAATCTGACATTCTCATACATGGACCAAGCACATGCAAGTTTTTAATTTTTCAAAAATTGGTTGAATGCTATAATTTTAACCTCTAATTTGAATATGCTAAATTTAACGATGTGTTCAAAAACATATGTGTGTGTTAATTATAAATTGAAATGATAACAAACATGTGATTATTCAAACAGATTAATTGTGAAATAACAAGCAAATCTTGTGTTTAACAGTTTAAAACGGTTGTCCATAAAATAGTAACTGATATTATTAACAATTAGTTCAAAGCCAAATCATTTATGTTGCTTTAGAATACAATACAAAAATAGGATGTCTTATTGCTGAACCATAAAACACTCACATATTTTGTTTCTCTAAAAATAGTATTGTCGTGTATATATATAACATTTTACTTCGAACATACTCCTTCTGTTTAAGTAGGCTTAAAATCAGTGCTTGATTTATCCAGATATTGACAAGTACCCACCGGCGAGAAATACCTGTGATTGCAATATAGCATGCAACAACACGGCAAAATACTCCCCGCTTGACAACTCGGAAGGTTGTATTGTACGCTGTAATATGTTCTCAAGTGAGGCGAAATTAGTAATAACTTATGGCATATTATACATGTACTTATTAATTACGAGAAACAATAGTAACATGTATTTTCGATAGGCTTGCCCTCAATAGTATGTAATTGATCATTTTGAACGTTCACACTAAATGTATCGTTATTTGAAGAAAAAAATTAATTCCTAATCGGATGGACAATCTCTGGTGGTATTATTATAAATTCTATAGGATCAACAAAGAGAATTTTAGTTATTGAAACAAATCTTTGTTTTTTTGTTAAATACTAAAATAAATAAAAACCAAATAATTTTTCATTTGTTTGCTTGTCTAAGCTTAGAGTTTTGAGCCAATAATTTCGCAACTAAATTGGTTAGATGTATCTTTCTATAAGCCAACACATAAGGAAAACAGACTTGTTTAGTCCGAATGAGGTACAACTATAATTTAAACCCATCGTTTTTTATACTATTGTGAGAGACAGTTTCATAATTATTTTTAAATAATTCAGAAAATAACTATATAACTACATCACAGTATTACAGTATTACATCATCATGATTAATCGCATATTATGTATATGTAATCACTGGTGAATTGTGCATATTGTGCATACACAACGATTGTAGTAATCATTATACTGCTTACAGTTTACACTACTTATAGCTTATGTGAGTAAATAAGAAACTATTAAGTACTGCAAACCATAACTTTATTTTACCGCCTAATTCACTTTGCGGCAATTATATTTTACAATATTGTTACTTAATTTGTTATCTTAATTCTTAATATTTTCTGATAACCATGCATAAATGAACAACAACATCATTATCATGAATTAGAGATATTAAATTACATTGAACTTTATTGAAAAAAATCATTATGTACAAATAACGGATCTGTCTATCAACACATCTTAATCAATAACTAATTGAATAGTATTGCAATGTACAATTATATTGTTGCATCAAACTTTTAAACAAAAATGATGTATTAAAGAATCATAAATTAAAAAAAGCCTTTATATAATATTTTTCTTATTTACATAATAATTATAATATTCAATAGTATATTACATAATATCCAAATATCTTGCTATTTTATCAGGATCCGTTATTGGAGTTATGGTTGAAATGACAATTATTTTTCTTGTAATAATGGCTTTAGTAACGGCTATTATTATAATTACCCGTAAAAGGAAAACGGAGAAAGTGATTTCCAGCGTAGAAGCACGGCCACCTAATGAGTACAGATTGTCCGAGACCATTTATGTCGATTGTATTGACAACGTAAGTTCTGTTTTTTTTAAAGTTGTTGATTTCATATCACATTGGTGATAATTCGTATTTGTGTTACGAAATGCAAAAAAATAATAAATTGTGACAAGGAATATCGTGTCTGTTTTATAATTCAATATTCTACATATTATATTCGGTATTCTAAATTCAATAAAATAAATTCAGAAGACTAAATGACATAATTGAATAAATCAAATAACGAATATATAAAACTATGATAAAGACGATATTAATGTTGAATAAAATCGTATGAACATTTTTTTAAATTGTGTTCTTGTAAAAAAGCTGAAAAATAAAATAAACTTATTTAAACTCTTTAAATAGTATTTATTAACTATTAAAGTGTTTTGATAGATTACTTATCTTGCATATGCAATGTTAAATTATAACTGGTTCAATTATATTTAGTTCAATTTAAAGATATAGGTTACATTTTTATTTACTTTATAAAAAATCACGTTCCTTCGATTAATCGTCTCGGTGAACACCAATGAGAAGTCAACAATTTCATCGCTATTACTTGGAAACACCATGGTAACGCAACTGGTTGAGTTCAGCTACAAGCCACACAGAGTGCCGTTATCAGAACCGTTGCATTTTAGTGTGTACCGGGCGGCTTAAGGTTCACCCATTTCAAACGAGTGTTTTTTTATACTTTATAATGTGAATACTATTTTTGTAAAAAATAATAGAGTATTGTAAAGTATCGACAATGTACTCTGAAGGAATGGCACACGTATGTGTATATTAATATATATTAAAAAAAAATAAGTCAATAAAATAATAAATTGACTTGACAAAAAGTATGCGAGTAATGTCAGCTTCCGTTTTTAACATTACCCTACATATATTATAATTCGGCGAAAAATGAGTAATATGCAATTTTCATTTTTTAATAAATTACGTGCACATTATTCAAAAAATTAAAATGGCAATGATCCTTTTATATTCTAGATGCAATTAATTATTTATATTTGACTTACTAATGTAAACGTTTTTTATTTATTTCAGTGATATGCAACCTACACACTTTATTAAAAAGCGACAGTCATGCCTTCGTCATTTATCTCATTGCATGAGTTATGCATACACTTATTATAGTTACACTTTTTGTGATATCTGCTATCAACTTTTAGTGTTATACATTTTGAAATCAAGTTATGTGTAAATTATTGATAAATGACAATATTATTTGCAATGATTTTGTTGAATAATTTGTATTGATTATTCCAATTAGAGTCAATTAATGAAGGCAATACTTGAAGATAAATATATTTAAAAGTTATATTACTATATTCATATATATACATATATACACTCTATATATTGTTTTCTTTTAAACATTATTTAAACAGTCATTTAAATATATGACTATATATTGTTATGATGCAATTGAATTTAGTTGAATACTAATACTTAGTACTGATATTAGTACTGCTATTATGGAACTCGTGAACGTTAATCTTTCTGTAGAAATATGCATTGCTGCAAAAGATTAATATGATTCACCATTCTTCTACTTATGAATTAATTTTTTTAATTTATAACCCATTTACACTAACATGCATTGTATTAAATTTTATTTTTAAATAATTATTATTTATTTTTTTATTTTTTTATATTATAATTATTTGATTTAATCTGTTTATTTTTTACATATGTGTAATTTCATGCAATAATTAATTATAATTTGTTTATATCATACAATTCTATTGATTATATCAGATGTGTTATCATACAGTCATAGATGACATATTGTTTCATGTTTTATATTATTATTATTATAGTATCATTCAGTGATATTTTGTTCACCAAATCAATAATTCACAATAGTATACTATTCTGCAAATGCTTTATATACAATATATATATTATATGTGATTGATGAATTAGAAGTTTTACGACTGTTAGTATATAGTTAGTTTAAAGAAATAAAAAATAAAAATAGCATTTTTTTGAAAAAAAAAATTATATATATTATCAGCAATTGTTGCTACTATGGCAATATTCTATTATATAAACGTGAGTAAGAGTTGGAATAATTTTTTTTAAATCAATAATTTACTAAATTCATGAGAAACATGAATAACCGACATTTTGAGTTAAAAATGGTATTTTCATAATTATGGTATTAGATATATTTTGTTAAATTGTTAATTGTTTATATATTTAATAAACTGTGACATTTCACACAAGTCCAAAGACGTTCTACACATGTCATTCACGAGAGCCACCAAAACGTTACAAAGGTCATTTGTATGGTACATTTTAGGGAGTAAAACAATGTAACGTAAAACGATCTACCTCAGCGCCAGATTTCAAGTTTCTAATATATGTGAAAGTATTAAGAGTTCAATTTCTAGCAGATGTTGATGCAATAATTTTGAAAAACTATTTCTTCACATAGGCTACCCAAAATCTGGTGTTTTTTAGCCTTTAAATTAAGTAAATTCATGTGTCGAATGAAGAGTGTCAGATGAAGAGAGTGTGTCCACAACAGATTCCCAATATAGGCGGATACCCAAATAGTGATGTCCAATATGAATGTAAGATATAATATAAATAAAGACAAAACATATATTTATACCGAAGCTTAACACCACCCAGTAATAATGATTTTGATATATTTCATATAATAAAGTTTTTAAAATGTTTACATATAGGATTATAAAAAAAAACTCTTTGAAAATATTTGATCTACTTCAAATTAATGTTGATTAAAAAAACGTTAGCGAATTCAGATTGATTATAAATATTTTACATTATTTTAAATACATTGTTTTTAGTTTTTTAGCCGCTACATAATTTCTTATTTTTATTTAATAACATAAAAAAGCGACTGCTATTATTTATAAACATCAGATCGATTTGAAATACATTTTGAATACCACAAAACTTGAAGGATGTATACTAAAAGTAGTTATACATTTAACTATAAATTGACAAATGATTTCCTTAACGTTACAAATTCCATTTCGCTTCTGCATTAATACAATTCAATGAGTTATTCAATGTATGAGTCATGAAATGGGTAATATATAGAAAATAGTATATTGTAGAGGATATATTTAAATAATACTTTTACATTCTTTGTATAAATAGTGTTTTTACAAAAATTATACATTAATAAATCCATATATATTATATTATAATTTAATTTTTTTTAAATAATTAATTATGATTTCATCGTTTATTAAATTGTAACATTATAATATATTTGTTTTTTATTACAGGGTCATTTTCAGATAAATGAGCAAACTACTGAAAACGCTGTCTTTGTATAATTATAGCGTTGAAATTGAATAATATAATCAGTAATATCACTGTATTGTAAGAAGCGACATCGATTTATATTGGAATGCTAGAGTAAGTTCATTCTTCCTATAAGAAAATTTGTCATTGGTCGTGTAAACACGTGAAATCGATTAAATTGGATTGTCTACTATAAACTTCATTTATTTGTCGTCTGTGCATTGCTGCTGAAGTGAAAGTAAGTCACACTTTTATTGTTATAATTATGATATTATAGGTAATAAATAGCAATTATAATGTAACGTATTAAAGTATTATTTATTTGAAGGTCTAGAGCATTTATTGTTATGTCTTCAAAATGCGTGTAACATTCGTTACAATGAATTAAATATACGTTTTTAGTATGACTATATTAGTAAAATTAACCTTTCTGTTGATATTTTGTTGTAATGAAATGTACGTTACACATTATATAAGCCTTTAAGCTATAAACATTGCCAATTTCCGTTAAGTAAACTCTACACAAGATCAAATTGATGCGATTTGTTAAGCGTGTAACATTCGCTACTAAATTTACGGATACATATATTTGTCAAAATTCATAAATATGTCGGCGTGTTATCAGTACTAAGTACCTATCTTTGTTTCATTCGTTTATTAAACTATAATACTCTTTAAAGTTCAAAACTTCCAAAATAATTAGTAAAATGTAACATTCGTTATGTAACGAATGTTACACATTTATTTAACAGTGCTGCTAGCGGTTTAATTTTTACAAAACGATTTGTTTTAATTATAGCAATGAAGAGTTAAACAAATAACGTTTCTATTATTTAAAAAATTAATTTTAGATGGTCCTAACGGCATCCGCTGAACGACAACGGAAGTATCGTTTGAAAAAAAAGGAAGACGAAAATTACAAGAGAAAAAATTGTGAACGGCAAAAGAATAATTATGTACCCGTTGCCAGTCTTAACAAAACTGATCATCGGAGAAGAAAATCAAAAGGCCGCGCTCGAATACAGAATTGGAGGAGAGAGAAAAAAGCCGAATTGGAAAGCAATATAAATACCGAGGTAATAATAAAATGATGTATCTATTTACCTCAATTATTATAAAAAGTAATCTATAAAAAGCCTTGAATTTGATTGAAAAGTAAACCATAGAAGTAAACATAGAATTCCTTTGTAAATCTATGAATTTATTCTCAAAATGTCTAAAGTTTGGAAATTGATATTGCAAAATGGACGCACAATATAATGTGGCTTAAGAAAAAATTACATTCACTCATTTTAAAAGTGCCACTTTTCAAATTTCGTAAAAAAATCATATATAAAGTCTTCTTTTTATCTTTATTTCAGTCTGATGCCAACACGACAATTGAATCAACCTCTGAGTCACGCAAACGTACGCGCAAGCGAGTCTCCCGATTTACTTCAAAGGCGAATAGACACATCAAGAAGTTGGAAAAAGAAAATATGATGTTGACCAAAAAATATCACAGAGTGCAAAAACGATTACAAAGAAAAACTCAAATTGTCTCATATGAAACCTTTGTTGGAAGCCTTGATATATCTACTCCGCAATCACCAAAGACAAAGTTACGCAAATCTTTTGAAAAGGCGGGAGTTTCCTTTCAAGCATTACAGTCTGTTTTGACTAATGACCTTATATTCAATGCAAGCGTCGTTGATGAACTTAGCGTAAGTCGTCACCTTGATAGCAAAAAAAAGGTGCTACGATAGCAAAAATTGTTTCGGGTAATATTTTGAAAAAATATAAACTGAAATCATTTGCACGAAAGAAGTTTCAATTCGGAAATCGTAGGCATCAGCAGACAGCAGCCTCCAAAACAATTTCAAGAGCACAACGTGGGCAAACAAAACAAAAATGGGAAAAGTTGGTTACTACCTTCTTTGAGCGTGACGATGTGTCCTGGGTGTGTCCAGGAAAGAAAGATACAGTGACGGTGAACAAATTGAAAATTCAGAAACGTTATCTAAATGATTGCATGACAAATCTATTTAAAACGTTTTGCACGGAGAATCCGTTTTTGACCATATCCTACACCACTTTTACCAGATTACGTAAACAAAATATCAAAATGGTAAACTTTTTCTCTCGAAATGTATGTCTCTGCAAATATCACCAAAATTTCGCCCTTCTCTTGGAGTGCATGCAAAGAATTGGCATCGAAATTCAAACAAAAGATCCAGAAGCATTTGTGCAGCTCATTGACAAAACATTTTTGGGAGCTGAAAACTTTGATTTTATAGCTTTCCTTAAGAGTAAATCGTCCGACAATGTATCCAACGAAGTAGTTTTCAACAAGTGGGATCATCGCGTTGACGACAAAGGAAAAAATAAAATTAAGATTGTGTCTCAAACTATGTCTTTCCCGCCTTTTTTGGATTACGTTTCTCTTTCATTTTATGAGTTCAAAAGTCACGTGACCCGCGTTTCCAATCAGTTTCATGCAGTCAAGGAGTTGAAACAAAACATGACAGCCTCGGATGTGTTAATACATATGGATTTTGCCGAAAATTACACCTGCGTGTCATATGACGAAATTCAAAGTGCGTACTGGGGTCAAACTCAGCTGACCATTCACCCAATTGTTGTATATACTAAATCCAGAGATGAATTGTCGCATTCTACATACTGTGCAGTGTCCGCTGAATTGGAGCACTCTGCTTCGATGGTCTTTACCATTTTAAAACAGCTGGTACCAAAAATGAAGGAATATGTTTCGCAATATCGAAACAAAACTATGTTTTGCATAAACTCATGCTTTTCTGAAATATTTCATGTGAGTTCAACCTGGACGTTTTTCGAGACCTCGCACGGAAAGGGGCCCTGTGATGGATGGCATCGGTGCCGTCATAAAGCGGGAAGCTGACAATGCTGTGAAACACGGGAAAGCCGTTATCCAAGACTTTAATGATTTTGCGGCCTGGTTGCATCATTTCAAGGAAACATCAAAAATCAACTTTTTCACAATTGAAAAGAATGAACTGGAAAATGCAACCAGTGACCTGGTCACCCTTACTGAAGGTATTTCTTCAATTCCAGCAACAATGAAGCTGCACTCCGTCACTAGTATCGGAGTGCCTTACCATCTTTTTGTCCAAGATTTGTCCTGTTGGTGCGAAGCGTGCATCACAGGTTGCTTTTGCGAAAGAAACTCTGAGGACCACAAAAGACGATTGGCTATTTTACGGAAAGATGTTTCACGGGAAAATGTCTTTGCTGTTTTGAAGGCAGAGGATGCTAAATATGACAATTTTTATTTTTTCAAAATCGAAGCTTTAATCAGTCTAAAAAAGACTACCATTGACTCAAATGGAATAAAACTAGCCCGTGGAACTGAGGTCATGATTGGCAGATACTTCGAGAAGATCGATGACATACCGCACTATCAAAAGCAAGTTTCTACGAAAGTAATCGTCCCTAAGGCATGTTTCTTATTCAATCTCCCGCCTCACCAGTTTGGTTTAGCGGAATCCAACGGAGAAATTCGCATCGTGATTTCAACTGAATTCATTTCCAACATTAAAAACATTGTGAAACTGGACATTTGAATACAATTCTAATACAATCATAAACGTGTAAATATTTCTAATGTTTCCATACCTACGTATAACATTTATAATTCTAAAATATATAATCATTTTATGTATATCGTGTGTAAACAAGTATTTTTTAATCAACGTCAAGTTCAGTATCATGTTTTTAAAATGTTACTGGTAACATTCGTTACATTCAGAAATTAGAATAAATTTGACTAGAAAGAGATAATGGTGTTTTAATATTATTTTATATTTAGAGGGAAAGTATGCAGCATGACACAAAAAATATTTGTTGTTACAGGAACGAAATTTGAACGTTCAAATGACACAAAGAACATATTTTAGCACATTTTCAAGTAATATTAAATATTAAAACATAAAATAGCAAGGATGAAAAGTAAATTAACATATATTTAACAGTATAAAATATTATTAAAGCATGTGGAGTGTGTGAAATAAATTGAAAATTGGATTCGATATACAATTATAGTCATTTAAAGCACAGTAACGAATGTTACAACTTACTGGACACCCTGTAATTTAAACAGTAAATATTTTGAGAACAAAAAAATGCCTGAGTGCCAATTTTTTGTTTTAATATAGTAAACATACATGGCTTTCAGAATAACAGACAATAAAATTTAAAAATTATACTTAATTTTTTTTCAATTTGCTCATTTATCTGAGAATGACCCTATAACTATTGCACTTGTTTTTCATTGGAAGCTCCAGGTAGTGAGAGGCAGCTATAGAATGTCTTTTAGGAATACTATACTTTCCACCTAATAATTATCCTGCATTGTGTCTCATCCACTTTCACTGCCACTTATTGAGAAACTTAATACAGCATAGTCCCATCGGCTCTGACTTTAGTCATAGAAAATATTTGAAAAATAACAAAAATAATACAGTTACTAAATTTGTATAATTTAATAAAGAATGATATGCCTACTTTAATTCAAACCTACATTTCATTATACAAGAGCTGTGCCACTAACCCTGCTATTATTGGTAAAAAGATCTGTTAAATATTAAGAATATCTTGAAAAGAGAGTTAGTTTGTATCAATGTAGTTGTTCAAAAAAACATTAAAAATAGTGCAATATTTTACAAAAATAGTAAGACATAAACATGTTTTTGCATATATAAAAATATCTGCAGTAGATGATATGCTTAATTAATTAAAAAAACAAATTAAATTAAAAATAAATAAATAAATATTAAACCATAGAGAGCTTTAAAAACTATATAATAATTTTTGTAATATTTGTATAGTATAACATGAATGCATGTATACTCCTGCAACTTGTACATTGAAATCTTAAATATGAGGTATCTTCTTACCAGCCTTACATGATCTAGTTGTCTTCACAATACTTTACAGTGACACAGACTTTAGTAGTAATGCATATTATGAATTGAAATAATTTATACCTATACAGGATATCTTTTGTATAAAGTTTCAAACATAAAACCAGGCATGATAGGCATAATAACAAAACAATTTTGAAAGAAAATGTTGAATGTGGCGAGGGTATTACATATTTAAGGTGTTGTGAGCAAATAACAAAAGCCAGTCAAGGGTTATTAAAAAATCTAATATGATATTCTGATTTCAACCAGTCATCACTATCCAAATTCTGATAACCACGTGAGTGAAAGCTTCAACAACCAAAAAAACTGTTTATGGGTCAGTAGGATGTTTCATAAATAAGATATTGCCAAATTAATGAGCCTGCTAATTTATTAGTAACATTGCAAAAGTTAATCACATCCCAAAATTTTTGTGTTTCACAAACGCAATCTACACTAACTGTTTAAAATTAATGACATCGCAAACGACATTGCTAAATATATTTCACAAATTAGACTGAATGTATTTTCATTGGCTAATTTCATTAAGAAAACTTCAATGCACCTCACAACATAGTTGTATCAATGTAAATAAGTCTCTGTGCATAGTGTGCTTATCCATAATTATTCATTTACACTATATATTATATAATGGATACTTCTAAAAAATGATCAACTCTGTGGTCAAAATGTAGTATGCTACAGACTTTAGTATTAGAGTTTGAGATAAGGTCGCAGATTTTGTTGCAGAAAGAACCGTTAGACAGAATAAATAACTGTAAAAATAATGCCTGGGAAGAAATTGCATGTGCAAAAAATAAAATAAATGGAATTGATTGTGTAAAATCTGCAGAGGATTGTCACCATAAATGGATAGATATAAAATCGTGCATCAAAAACAAAAAAGGTGATTGGATAAAGGAAAGCAGGAAAACTGGGTAGACCTCTACTAGTTATTTTTTCCAAACTAGATGAAAAAATACTACAATTCATAGTTCCCTGATCTCCTGATCTGTTTCCAAATCCGATAAACTAACAAAACAGCCAATAGGGGGGTTAACACCATGGGAAAATCCCACAAATGATAGCTGAATTTTTAAACCTACCGAAAATTGCCGAATTTTTAAGACATTCTTTCCCGAGAACTTCCGCAACTTTGCTCAGTGAACAAGGTATTGGTTTTAGTAGAATTAAAGCAGCATGGTAGATGGAAAATTTCTAGTGTGGCGGAAAAGTATGTGAACTACAAAAACCAGTTCACCTGAGGTTAGAAAATGTGTTTTAGAGTATAACCTACACATAAATTTGTTATAATATGTATTTTAAAAATAGAACATTGATTAACAATTTTGTAATGTATAAATAAGTGTGAATGTTGGCTATATAATTTTTTTGGGAACTTGAGTACTCTGATAATACTTTTTATAAAACTATTTTAGCAGCTATTATAATAGTATTTTACTACAATTAAATAAAAAATACTTAGTATATTTTTCGTAGTAATGTCGACTTTCACAATGAATTATTAAGCAAATTGGTTTCACTAAAAGTATGTGTTCAAAAAATAATATGCAGAATTATAGTTCAATTTAAAACACAATGTTTAAGATATATGAATAAATGAGATACTTGTAATGTATGTATCTTAGTTTGATAAAATGCATTTTTAGATTTCCTTATTTCATATAAAGAAGTTTATCATAATTTTGTTAGACCTAATTTTTCAATCATCATTTAAGGGTTAACTCTTTACTAAAGCCTACTTAACCATAAATACAACATTTTGATGTAGAATTACAACTGTTTGATTAGAGACATATACCACCTTATTTGTTTTTGACTTTTTGAGCACTTTTAACATCTAGTATACATATGACTCACGCTGTCTATGAGTCTATATGACAAGTCCAGGAGATGTTGAAAATGTTTTTACTTATTATTAGCTAAGAATAATGTAACATGTTTGCCCTGCCTGTCTGAGAAATCCAAACTTACATATGAAGAATTCTTTTAGGCTTATCATAATTGATGAGTTTCTCCTAAAAATATGTTGTATATTTTTTGCTTTATATTTTGATTTATTATTGCCATGATACTGAATATTACATTGAAGTATGTGCTATTTTTACGTGTATACTTTAACATGCTTTTTAAATATTTTCTTTTATAAAAATTATACTTTACTCCTTGTTTTGACATGTATATGTTTATGGCTAAAAGCAATAAAATGAATGATATATTACATTTTGATTAACTTCTTTTTTTGTTACATTTATTATTTATGTTCTTGTCAGTCAATACTTAGTTATTATATTATAATAATATGATACTTTACATTTATTTTGTAAAAGATAAAGTACATCATTTGTGATTTTCACTGTTATCAAAATAATATGCTTAACAATGTCAAGAAATTGACATGTTGGGATCACTCATTAGTATATATTTTGAACTAGGAACATGCAGGTGTTAATATCAATGCAGGTAAGATATATGTGATAGCCAATAAGATTTAATATCAGAATTAGCAATGTTTTGACTCTTATAATACCTGCTGAGCAAGCTAATAAAGCAAGATACATATACCTGTAAGGAAAAGGTTTAGGTAGAATCTTGTAAACAGTTAAGTCATTTATGACCAAACATTTCAGCAAGGCAACTTATAATACATTAATTATTGTGTTTACATTATCATCTAGCAAAACTAGAATATGATGAGGTATTTGACATAAAATCTCATAGTCACTAGAAAGATGCTGGTACTAATAGAGTCATAAATAGTTACTATCACTATTAACTTATAACTTTGTTAGCCATAATAGAGTAGACAGTGTCCAATGGGTAAGTAATGTACTATAGAATGATGAGCATGGTAATAAAACAATACCATTTTCAAAGCAGTCAAGTGGTCATTTTGGAAAGCTTTTCTGATTGAATTAATTTTCTTATTAAAGTTCTCAGTCTTTAAGCTGCAGGTTATGCAATATACACTGAATATATTTAGGTTTGTAAATCTATAAATACTATATGTTTTACTAAAAAATTTAAGAATTTATGTAATTAGAGGAGTTATATTGGAATACAGCAAAATAAAACTAACAGGGCAAATTAGTATTTTTATGCAGATTTTTGAGAAATTTTATATTTTTGTAAAATTACATAGCAAAATGTTTAAAAAATACTCACAGCTGTGAAAAATGCATCTAGCAGTAGCATCACTTTATGTATTATATATTGCATATTCTATTTATTTATATAAAATATTAATACTAACAGTAGCTTTACTGACCATTATTGAATTATATGTATTTCTAAATATTTTAATTATCTTTATAACTAAATTTTCTTATGACAAATGTTCAATTGTATGAAATATTTATTATTATAATATTAACTTAAATACTGATTGTCAGTGGTCACTGACGATTTGAAGTAAAAGTATATAGAATAAATATTAAATAATGCCGTTATAAGTCAAACAAGCAATGTTAATCCCACAAAACCTTATTCCTATGAGAATTAATTAAGTAAAACCCTATTATAATGCCAAATCAATGATGCTTATGCCAAGTACATGAGATAAAACCCAATGCCAATTCCAAAAAATAAAATGCTAATAAATATTTATTTTTAATTTAATTTACATAGTTGTTATACAACATACATAATATATAAAATAACTGCAATTTTATAATTCCAGCAAATGAAATTACAATTTACATACCAGAATTAAATATTTAATTAAATAAGTATATATATATTAATACTCAATGAAAATTTAAAACAAATATAATAAAAAATTACATTTCAAAGTAATTATGTTATGTATAGTTAATTATAGTAATACTGCAAGGACATGGTTAAATAACTAACAATTAACAAAATCCAATGAATAGGTGATATTTATGTACTGCAGTTTTAATTTTATAAATTATTCAAGTATATTTATGACTTTTTTGTGTGCCATATATTATAAATATAGTATATACAATGATTGCCGAAGGCAAAGGTGAAAGATTTAAAATTGGATTAAAATAAAACACATTTGAAATAAATTTATTTAAAGCACTTATCTAAATCATTATAGCATTTAATAATAATCAAATTATGATAAGATAAATTAGGTAATGTTAATTTTAGATTGCTCAGTTGTGATTAATACTAATACTATAGTAAGTATAATACACTGCACTAGAAATTTTGTATTCAATTTATACATTTAGTAAATAATGCAGTATATACAGTTGTTACAGGTTAAAGGTACTTAAACATTTGTTTAAATCAATTGTTGTATCTAATAAGCATGGTCCAGGACTGGTATGACCATAAACTGTCAGTGTTGTACCTTTTATTTAATACATCTTCTTATTAAAAAGTGTTCATTTTATTGGATAGGTATTTTAAAAGTTCTGCTATATCTCTAGTTTCTATAACTATATATTGTAGAGGTGAATATAAAGTATGGCTAATACTAAGACATACATGCAAAAAACAAAATAATTTGTGTATCAGGACTTT
Organism: Coelogynopora nodosa; assembly: GCA_034780555.1. Lineage (NCBI taxonomy): Eukaryota > Metazoa > Platyhelminthes > Proseriata > Coelogynoporidae > Coelogynopora > Coelogynopora nodosa. The sequence goes on along the minus strand of JAUZND010051388.1, from coordinate 1,127 downwards.
TAAATATACCCAATCCTTAAATTTGTTTTGCTTTTAAAAAATTTGTTACTAACTTGTTTGATGTATTTTTAAGTTGCCTATTAATGTTTGATATATATATATTTTTAATTATTATGCTTTAGTCGCGTTTGAATAGGTTGTTTTAGTCGCTAACCATACGAAACAGTCGCGTTTTGAATATATGAACAGTGGAGATTCTACGTTTTAGTCGCAAAATACATCGAAATAGTCGCATTTATACTTAATAGTCCCCCATTCCTTTATGGGTCATCTGTATAGAGGGACGAATTAATTTTAATTTAATTTAAAGTCCCTCTAGCCAGACTAATAACAGGATCATTTTTGTTAAAGTTTTATCGTGATACCCGTTTGAGCACTGGTAAATATTATTTTTTAAATATGTTTTATTAAAGTAGTATTATACCAGTATACCTATACTATTAGCATTATTATTAATGTTAGACATATTAAATAATTAATATATGATCCTATGTATATAAGTATGGGCAGACTAATAAATTAAATGGCAAATTAAATTGGAATATACTATTAGTAATTACTGTATAACGAAAATACTAAATGTAAAAATATAATTTAAATTAATTATTATGATATAATATATGATGACATATTATAGATATTTTCATTAAAGTCATAATACATTTAGATGCTAAATGTATTCAGTTATTTAAGATTATAAAAACTATAATGAATAGCCATAGGATAATTAAATCTCTCAAATTAAATTATAATGTTAGATCTTTGTTTCCATAGCTGCATTAAGTATTAACTCTATTTCATAATATTTATGATATTATAATTTATGATAATGATTATGATATTATTACAAATGATAAGGTATCAGGTCAAAATGTACCTAAGTTAAAATGTATCTTGTTGTTGGTTAGTCAAAACATATACACTTCTAGATCAGGAATAATTCTAAATGTTAATCTTTGATTAGATAGTTAATAAAATGTATAAAATCTGTATAATGTATAAAATCTGATGTGACAAATATCCACAAAAATAATTAAGATAAAATTCTTTCAAAGTCATAGGCCATGGCATATATTGAAGACAGACTTATAATGTAAAATGTATATTAATGGTATGTTTTTTATATG
>JAUZND010051377.1:0-19427 GCA_034780555.1 Coelogynopora nodosa | reverse complement strand
ATACCCAGCAATACCAGCTAACACGATACCCAATACCAGCTAACACGATACCCAGCAATACCAGCTAACACGATACCCAATACCAGCTAACACGATACCCAGCAATACCAGCTAACACGATACCCAATACCAGCTAACACGATACCCAGCAATACCAGCTAACACGATACCCAATACCAGCTAACACGATACCCAGCAATACCAGCTAACACGATACCAAATATCATCTAACACGATACCCAATACCAGCTAACACGATACCCAATACCAGCTAACACGATACCCAATACCAGCTAACATGATACACAATACCAGCTAACACGATACCCAATACCAGCTAACACGATACCCAATACCAGCTAACACGATGCCCAATACCAACTAACACGATACCCAATACCCGCTAACATGATACCCAATACCAGCTAACACCATGCGCCATATTTAGGATAGAGGCAACAGTAAGGCAAGCGCGTCACAAGAGACGTATTATAAATTGATTACTCTGGTTTACATATTAACTATTAATTTAATTTGATCATAAAACAGAAATTTGAGCATCATAATAACCTAATTCCTAGGTTTCGTAAAGGAATATTGTAGTGCGTATATGATGTTCAATTATTTATATATATTGTATATACATATTTCATACCTCACAATTATTTAATTTATTATAAAGTAAATTCATGATTGATTAAAGCTTTACAGTGTGTTATAACAAACAATGTGTTACTTTAGTATAAATGTCACCTTAATTTACAATGAAATATTAACATTATAACCAATTTATGCAATTACAATTATAAAAATTTATGAATTAAAAACGAATACGAATATATAAACTTAATACACATGGATACATAAGTTACAAGTAGGACACGAAGACCAAATGTTCCGAACGGAATATTTAAGCTGATTACTTCGAGGTATTGGGTAATAATGAACACGTGAATAAAATGTTACACAATTTTTTTTGAAAATGCAGTCCACATAGAATATAGGAGATTTAGAATTATGGGAATAAATGTTCATTCATATATTATTATATAAATAGATTTTATGAACATAAATTTAATGTTTTAGTCAATCCATGAAGATATTATACAGCACCATTATAAATATGTTCTACCATTTCGTATTTAACAGTATTCGACAATTAATGGATGGCTTTATTAGCATAGGCCTACTCTCAAGCAGGTATAGTGGTTGAGCACAGTTGTACTTTTAAATTTGTCATTAAGTAGCGCCGTTTCCCACGCTATTCCGCGATTAGTTAAACACAGATGAATCAGGCCATGTATTCGATTCAGATCAAAGTCTGTTAAAGATAAAAGTTGACCTCGGCTGACAGTTTAGCAATCCATTATAGGTGGCACAGTTTTAAAATAGCGCGAATGATCAAATCGAATGTTGTTGAATATACCCGCTAGCTTATATTTTGAACAATGAACTATATTTGTCTCTGTACAATCAATCCGACCAGTCGAGTCGGTCAATGCGTTGATGGGGGTACTTTACGGAGAGATCAATAATATAAATCTCAGTTGCTACTTATTTTAATTAGGAAATAGGTGCTTTTGTGTAGTTCCCAACTTTACATATAACTGCACAACTTATTATATTAAGATTTTATTAATTGTAATTCTTGTAGTGTAGTCTAAGCACAAACCAATTACATTGCCTCGATATATCTAACAATAAATTATTGTTTGATTTTTTTTCATTTATTAGCAATCATTAGTGTTACACACTTTTGATTAATATTTAATTGGATTGTGTTCATTACATACAGAAAGAAACAATGTGTCGTGCTAAATATAGGATTCCAAAATATTGGTTTTTTAGACACCGTCAAATTAATGCCATTATTATTGACTATTTACCATTTGGGCAGTATTTTATACTATATAATTGATCTGTTCATTAGAGAATTAGAGTTTCGTGTGTACTTATAAAGATCCATTTTCTAGTCTGTGTTAGCTTGCTTTGTTTTGATTTGCTGCTCATTAGTTTACGTTTGAATCATAGATATCTGATCGATGGATGAATCAATAATTTAAGTAAGTAAAACAAATCCGATGTCTAGCTATGGTTTGAATTTATTATGTTAATAGTTATTTTAAAAATCTTATTTCTTAGTTTTTTATTTTTGTAAATCAATTAAATTTTATAAAATGTTTTGTTCAAATTTTGTTATACAATAATTTTTGTCTGAAATATGTTAGCGAAACAGTTTCGGAAAGGTGTTAATTTCAAATTATTTAATAGCAAAAATTGGTATAAGTTTGGTATCCTTATTTAAACATATCATTCTGTTGTTGTTTTTATGAATAATAAGTTTGAAATTATACGCTTTTTTTCCAGTGCATGGCATGGACCTGGTACTTGGCCAATGATATGCAGTTCTACATTCTGAGTCCGCTTCTAATGATTCCAATGTATTAGTGAGTGTTTTCAAGTGATTCATAATACACCAAAGTAGTTTAGTTTATTTATACATTTTGTCAAAGTGTGGCAAAGATATGCTTTTGGGATACTAATTTATGTTCGGGATAATAATTCTATATTCGTCATTACTTTGTATTTTATACGCCACCTCAATATAATTGTGTCAATTCTCTCTTGACATTTATTCTCGCTTGCAACATCATAATATACATATGGATGAGTCTGATAATCACTGTGGAAAGGATAATATTATGATATACTATTAGCATAGCTAGAATCAGCTTTAAAGCGGTAGGCCCTATGCATGTAAATTAATTATTTGTCTTTCGACTTTTTGCATATTTTAAGTATATCCCGTTAATCTAATCATGTTCCGGCAAATATTTGAAAATTGGAATTATTTCAAACATATATTTTCACTTGTGTAGAAACAATTTGCGTTGCAAAATATGGAAACATATTTGTCATCAGTACCTAATGGGCTAATAGAAACAGATTTTGTAGCCGTTATTTATTCTTATATTTTCGGTTATTGGTCTAGTTATATTCGGATTTAAAATATTATCAACGCAATATAATTCTAAAATGCACAATATGTCCCTGGTTGACAGCTCTGAAATAGCCGGGGGAATAGTCCACCTGTGTTTCCTACTGACCAGTATGATTGTTACTGGAGTTATCTCGACTAACAACAACCTCGGACCCTCTATGCTTGGACTGACTGGGTGAGTGTCATTGTTTTTATTTGATTTTAGTATTACATTTTCAAATGTGACGGGTAAAATATATAACATATTTAACGCTTGCATGACTAAAGAATGCCGCTGTAGCGAGTTGAGAGTACTCTGAGTTAATAATGCTCCAGAGTACAATCCATCCGGGTTGATTATAATCTGGAGTACTTTCAACCTGGCCGGGTTGATTATACCACTGTTGGGTTAAAAGTATTCTTTCATAATATGTGTATATATGTAAATACAGCCATTTTATCTCAACTTATACATATTACACATGGCGATGTTAAATAGTTTGAAAGAAATGATGTGGAACCTTGTCATTTCAGTGTTAGTTATGGCTGTATATTAATGTATATTAATATACCTTATATATTGTTAGAAGTGCTCGTAATATTACGTAATCATAGATAATATTTGTAGTTTGGTGAAATCTATTAGCCAATAATAAACTATATAGCTGTGCAGTTATTAGATAAGGGTATGTTTGTATATTACATATAATGCAAATTTAAAAATATTATTTCTATTTATTTCTATAATTAATAAATGTTTACAATTTCTAATAAATTACGTATTTGTGATATAAAATGTTTAAGGGTAGTATGTACAATCGAACGGTATTACAAGTAACCCAAGTTAATGCTGCTCTGGAGTATTATCAAACCTATAGTATATTTAACCCGCTATAGCAGGAAGGAGACGGGCTCCTCCAATAGTTTGAAATATTTATATATTATTACTAATTAATTTCTTCGTGCGACAACAGAATGTCCATTTAATTTAAGCAGTCGTTTGGAAATAATTGATGATATTAGTATTATATATTTTTCCATTATTCATGTCTGAACTTGTTTATATTGTGCATAAGCCTACTTAGACTCTAAATTTTATTTTTTAGATTTTACATATTCTTATCACATATAAATAGCAACATATTTGTTGTACATAGTTTTATTTGTTTTAAAATTAATCTATATTATTCTATATATTTGTTAATATTGTTAGACATTGTTCTTTTTATCACTTATTCATGTACTTCTTTTGTCATATTTTCTTAGTTTCTCCTGGTTCCATATTTTGTTGATAAAATTATGTTGCTGTCTCCTTGTTTTAGTTGGTCTCATTATTCGTATATTTATTCTTTTGGTTTCTCTAACCTAATAATAATTCTATCTGAGATCTAGACACCGATTTCCCATGTTTGAACCCCAAATGTTACCCAACCATGACACTGTTCTGCTGGTACTCCAGAGTCGGGTTCAACGATGTTTACATCCGGCCTTGGACACGGATTGGTCCCTATGTGATCGGGTTGGCGGTTGGCTATCTACTCTTCAAGAAGAAGTGTCAGGTCACCATCCACAGAGTACGTACACTTGGCCGTTGATACTCGTATGTGTTGGCCATATTGATTGCCCTGCCTCCATTGATTACCCTCCCCACCCCACCCGTCAGGTTCTCAATCTTCTAGGCTGGGTCGTGTCCATCCTAATCAGCCTGGCCGCCGTCTACGGTCTTGCCAACGTCTACGACGGTTCCGTGACACTCAGTGTCGGCGTATCCGCTCTGTACAACTCAACTTTCCGTGTCGGCTGGGCACTGGCGCTCTGCTGGGTGATATTTGCCTGTTGTACCGGATATGGAGGTGGGTAGAGGACGGCTTCTATAGATATATTACGTGTGTATAATATGTAAAGGACAGTTGCAAGCTTGATAGGTGTTGATAAGCTAAATTGTGAATAATATTATACAGTACAATAATAGTACATTTTAATCAGCTAAATGTTAATATTTAAATTTACTCAGTTAACATGGAAATTAATTAAAATATAGGTTAAATGAATAAATATTAAAATCTATTGATAACGAACAATATAATAAAATCAATAAATAAAACATACGTATATATTTGTAAAATGCAAGTAAATAAACATTTTGGATAAAATGATCACACTATGAAAAACATTAGGGTTACAACCATAGATTTAAAAAAAGTATACGTAAAATAAGATAATATATCAAAATATATCAAAATTATAAAATGACATTAAAAATATCTTAAATGAATCTTAAATTTAGATCTACTTTTACAACGTACAATATTATAAACCTCCAAAAGGACTAAATATTAAAACTGGTCTCGTGAGCATCTTGAGACATTCTTTTTATATACTTTTATGAGATATATATATTTTTTTATTGATTACTGTTTATTTTTCGTTATTAATTGATTTTAATATGTGAACTAAGTATATTTAAATATAAACATTTATCGGATTCAGAATTATAATTATTGTATAGAGCAACAACTAGTAAATATATATTGTGTAGAGTTTTATTAGACAGTAGCAATATTCAAAGTATTCATTTAGTGTTATTTATTTATATATATGTTAAAAATATAACATAAACAATTTTGAATTAAAACACCAATAATTGAATTCAATAAATATTACGTTTATCTTTCATTTTGCTTTTTTAGTTGCGCGGAACTCTGCTATGCATTTTATACATTATTTTATACATATGCTTGTATATAATATGAATGGATATGATGTATATAATTACTCAGTATGATAGTTGTTACGACATCTTTCTCTTTGTTTACTATTTAAATAGTCCAATACAAGGACGAAATAGCCAAACTTATGTTGGTTAGAGTAGCGATAAAAAATAATTTCATAAACAGCTTACAAAACTTCCATATTCATCGAATTGCTACCTTGTTTGGTGTTTTGAAATTGTTTGGATTAATCTTTATGCATACCAGATTTCTATTACTAAAACAACATCGACATTAGTTTCAAAATGTAGTTATTGTATCGTAGTCTACACGTTTTGTTTTCTTTATTTGTTTTTATAGTTTTTATAGGTGTGTTTTACTGGTGAAATGGTAGGTGGCAAATCCGATAATCAGAGATTTAATTAAATATAATTATGTTATTGTCTATTTCATTGAAGGAGACTAGGGTACCTCATGAGAGCTAAATAGCTCGAAACCTGTAGTGCTCTGCCTTATGCTGTTTGTACTGTCTCAGCCCTTACTGATTACTTATTGTTAACATCATCATTTAAAAGCAATATTAACCATATACATTTTTTATTTTACTGAAATTTATATTTAAAAATATTGTTGTATTTTTTATCAATTCCAATTTATTGATGTACTTTCTCTGGTTATTGTAAGTTGCTTCATTACAAGTTGCTTCTAAGTACAACATTTCATTATTGTAAGTTGCTTCTTAACTGAACCTTTTTTAAATAAATCTTGTCGTAACAAAACACTTTTATTTTATTTGTCACAGATCAAAGTATTACTATATTAATAATAATCTATTATAAAGCTATGTTCACCAAAAGGCTGTGCGTAGTTATTTGCGGTTATTATAAAAATGTATAATTCATTAAATGATTGCGTATTATTCGACTTATACAATATGCCTTTATTTTGTCATTTCTTTCAGGCTGGGTCAACCGTTTCCTCAGTTGGAAAGTGCTCATTCCCCTGAGTCGCCTCACCTACAGCGCCTATTTGGTCCACCCGGTTGTAATGATGTTCTTCTACTTTGCCAGCGAGACACCTTTCGTTATGAACAATGCCACAATAGTAAGTTGCCATCTCAGTGGGCTGTTATCAAGATTCCTCAAGACGGTTTCAAATGTGTAAAAGTGGGAATAGTATAAAATAAGTTGTATAAATAAGTTGTTCCAGTCCAGCATACTTTTTATGAAGCTACTACAAGTTGCATGTTACTGAACACTTGATTTAGTGCAGCCAACTAGAAAAGAGATTTACTGAGAACAGCTTTTATTTTGGTCAACAATATAATATATTGTCAAACCAAAAGAAGATGTAATCAACATTGGGCATTATATATTATTTATCATCCTATGCTTGTGAATGCATAACATTTAAAAATATAATATGTCTAGTATTAAATAATGTAGAACAGCTCTGAAATATTGAGTTATTGTAGGTGCATATAAAATACTTTATTTCTAAAAGACAATAATGTGTTAAAGTACTGTTTGTTCTATAGGCCCAAATCATTTTTTATTTTCAATCATTGGCTGAGCATGTTTCTATAAAAATGCTTCTATTACTTTATTCTATTTTCATGATAAATACTTTTTGCATCTTCCAATTTGTAGAGACCCTGCTATACATTATTTGTTTTAATTGATTTTACCTTCATTTCGTTTTTATGATAAAGTTAAATAAATTGGTTAACTTAATTAAAAATTGATATGTCATGTTTCTCACTAAAATCCTTGAAGTTAGTTCATTTCCAGGTTATGACTGAAAATATATGATTTTAATAATATATCCGATCGTTTACTTTACTTAATATTTATTGGGCTATTGTCCTGAAATTTTCATAATCTGTAGAATATTTAATGCACTTTCGATTCCAATAATTTTCGTTGAATATGCTTGATGATGTAGTACGTGACTTTAAATTAGCTAAACCATAGTTGTTTAATTCTTTTATCTCCTCCTTATTTAATGTAATACAATACACACATCTTTGTTCAATTAATAAGCACATACAGTATAATAGACAGCTAACCGATCGTCTGATTAGAAAACAAATGATATACAATTATTTTAAATTTTGTTTGAATAATTATACCATAATCTACTAAATGTATACATATTCATCTGCATACTAGGCTACATACTGATGTGTCAATTTGTTTCCCCCATTCGGATAAATAAGTATCCAGAAGCACCTAGTGCTGCTATAAGACTAGAACAAATTTCAATATATACAAATAATTTTATAAAATATAGATACCCGTTGATACTTTCAAAAACGTTGAAGTGTAGTAAATAATATCCTTATTTTGTGTATTGCTTCTTTAGGTCTTCTACTTCATGGCCAATATGGTGGCATCGTACGCTGCAGCATTCGTTGTCTCGATGATGTTTGAAGCCCCCCTGCTTGGCTTTGAGCGAGTTTTACGAGGACGCTAACTTTGTTATTTAGCTTTGTTTTTTCTTCTTTAATTTTGACTACAACAATTGGGCCAATTTTTGAATGATGCAACTTGTATTGTATATATTTTATGTGCAGAAAGATCCGATATTGCTGTTTATATTTGTAACTTTTCTATTATTTTTGTTCTATTATTTGTCTTTTTTGTTATTATTATTCTTTATAAAATAATATTTTTTATTAGTGTAATTTATATAATTATATCTAAGAAAATAATCAAGTTTAATTTATTATTTTGTAAACCAAAATTGAAAATATATACAAAAAAACAATACATGTAAAATGCAACATATGCGAAATGACACATCAATTGTATTACTTCCGTGAACCGTTCATAATAGTTATTATCTGTATGGTCTTCTCTATTTTGAATTTTGTAAACGCTTTTATTTCATACAACACCGTGTTTTTATGTAACTATTTGACTATTTATGTGCTAATTTTACTATTTCAATCGTACTCGTAAATGTGTGATATAGGCTGGTAAACTTTTTTTTTGTAAACAATTTTTACAATAAAGGTTTTTTGGGCTACACTGTTTTCTAAATGCATATTTTTATAAAACTAAATAAGTATAGTTAATTAAAGCGTATTATTCATGACAGTCATTTGTCTTTCTCAGTTTAAATGTAATATAGTTTAGTTGAAATGTATGCGATACTAATAATACATTATAATCCATTTGAAGTTTAAGCTTCAGCATCAGTTATTTTTCAATAATACAAAATATAGAAAATTTCTGACTGTCATAAGCTAAATATAACTGTTTTATACCTAAATATAAAATGTAGTGATATTTGTCATATACAAAGGAAAATGGAGAGATTTTGCAAATATTCAAAATTTAATTTTCATAACTTAAAACAGTTATTTATGCGGTATTTTACAAAACATTGTCTATACGATGAATTTGGACGTATAGTTATTTATGTTTAACATTTATAAAAATGAAAAGTACAATTAATTCAAGAATACCTCATGTTTTTAAAAAGCATTGAATCAGATATCTGAATTATTATTAGGTGATAAAATATATAATGAACAATATGCAAACAATGTGAATATTTTGAAATATTGATCAAGTAGTTGATCGAGTGTTCAAACGGATTTAATTGATAGAAAGAATTGTCATCGATCGGACGCCGTTTAATTTGCTGTTGTTTTTTAGCAATGAAACAAATACTTAAATTGTCTCCAGACCCTTAGATCAGCATTTTAATATTTCTTTCGACAGCAACCTTCAGATACTATTTGAGTTTGATGGCTATGCATGTATTCAACTTTTTAATTTTGTGTGAAAAATGGGATCACTTCTAAATTAAAGCAGTTTTAAATTTTATCTGAGGACGATTTTATAGTTTCGCACATTTAATAATAAAATTTGTACAGTAATTAACTTAATTTTCACACATTAACTATATAGTTTCCCCGCAGACCATCTACCTTAACTTCAGTACTTTTACACGTGTACAATTAAAATTGGACTAATGTATATAGCCGTAAAATTTATGTAATGTGGTAACTCTGCGATTATAACGTTTTTTTACTCAATTTAGCAAACAGTATTTTTACTTTTTATGGAAGAAAATATGTTATTGAATTTTTTTATTAGCAGTATTTTGTTAATTTTTTTTTCAAATTGTACTCAACAAATTTACAATGTACAAATATACCCTGGCCAAAAATTATATACGTTTAAGAATTGTTATACTCCCCACCGCCCCATCTGGAAATAAATAACTACATAATAAATATATATATATTTATTAACAAAACAATTCCTGAGACAAATAATAGATAAAAATATAGTTAATCGTCGGCTAAATTTGCCATTAATTGTGTACATACGGGTTCATAATTATTAACAAAATAACACAAAAGTTAAATTTCAAAAAAGATCACTGTAAAATAGTCTCGAGTATAACATATTATATCTACGATCTGAATATTTTTAATATCAAAATATATAAATAAAATAAGCTTATCACTGAATACATAACTGTAACAACAATATTAAAACAATGAGAAAATACGATGCTTATGAATCTCAAATATAGGTGGTGGTAAGATATTTGATTGGGACGAAATTTGATAATCACAACATAATTATTTTGAATATGACCTACTTTCGATACTTTATACCAATGCAAAGAATGTCAACCTTATACTGTAACACTGTATTCCCGAAACGATGTACAAGGATACTGTGCGTGTCAATCTAATATAATTGCCAACAGTATCAACAATCTATAAATTATAAATGTACGCTGTTCTAAAATATACAACAGATAAATAATGATAGCACAATATTATGTTCGTCTAAGATCAACAATCTTGACATTTTAATACTTCTCAAATGGAAAAGGTAGAAAGTAGAACAGAACAATTGATTTTAATAATTGAACTGATTACAATTTATCAGTAACGATAAATTATAAGTTATCTTCCTCGTATAACTCTCTCCAGACCCAGAAGGGGAGCTTCAAACATCATCGATACAACAAATGCTGTGCCGTACGAAGCCACCATGTTCGACATGAAGGCGAAGGCCTGAAAATACACAGAAAAACAGTAGGACTGTTCTTCATTACTTGCATCAAAACTAGTAGTATATCGCATTTAAACAAAATATAGAAAATAAATTAAATAATTAAGATTTTTTATATATAATTAATTTTTTCTCTCTATCAATAATGTATTACACCTATTTACAAAGATTAATTTTTTTAAAATTAGGTAAATAAGTAAATATAGAACAATTTAAACATTTAAATTATCAATAAGTCGATAAAATTGACAAAACTTATCGAATTGCAATTTCGGAAGAATAACACTAGGAAACGAATTACAAATAATATATTGATATATTAACGATATTTTGTATTAATATTTATATTAATAACGAAATTAATATATTGACGATACAAAACAGAAACATTTTGTGCAATTATCATGGCGACTGTTGGTTGTCTTTAGATTACAAAATAATGATTAAGTTATCATTCCCATCAGTAATATTTCTAAAAGAAGCATAGACATTTATGATTAAAATATTTTCTATGATATAAACCAGCATTATCTTGAGCATCAATGCATACATATAGTTATATCCTTATAAATCTATTGATAACACGTATATCCTTACAACGGTAGAATTGTTCACGACGAATGGCGTTTCACTGCTCATATAATGGAAAAAGAGGACAACCGGGTGGACCAAATAGGCGCAGTAGGTGAGGCGACTTAGGGGAATGAGCGCCTTCCAGCTGAGGAAACGGTTGACCCAGCCTGAAGTGATTAAGAAGTATAATATAGTTGTATAGTTGCTAGGCTGGTTATATGTCAATAGTTACTAGGCTGGTTATATGATAAAATGGTTCAAATATGATCTTATAGTCCTGTATTACTGGATTGTATGGAACTGCATCAGTACTATCAGTCAACACAATGTACAAAATCAACTCCATATATTTGTTACGCATAAGCCTACGACATTTTGGTTCTGCTCAGTTTGTTCTGGGCGAAATGTTTTGCCATTAATTGGAAAACTACTTAAGTTATGTAAAATACAGTATAACACCCTATTTTATATCTATCTACATAAAATGGTATTGATATTTAATTTATTTTTAATTTTTACATAAAACAAAAATATACGATTTTTGGTAAAGACTGTACATTAACAATATATAAGTTAATAATAAAGTAGATAATAAATAAAGACTATTCTGTTTAAATTATTTTTTATGTCGTGTAGATATACAAAATAATACAAATGAAGATAAGTGATTACAATAAATTCTGAGTAATTTCAACCTTTTTATCGTTAAAATCAATATTCAACCTTCTATTTATTTAAAAATACACACAAACACATGTCACCTTTTCAAAAATGGAGAATTTAATATCTTTACGTGTAGTTGGAATATCAGGTAACAATGACCATATATTTCACAAAATACACTTTTTATACACGAATAGGCTACTTCTAGTGCAAATGGTTATTATCGATTATCCCAATAATAATATAACGTTAATTAATTATATTTTCACGCAGAAGTATTAAACTACATGATAAAAATCGGTGAAAGGAAATAAATGTGTTTATGTCTGAATTCATTTTTTTAAATTAATAAACCTGTTTAGTGAAAAACATTTACAGCTAGATATCGCGATGGGATAACACAGGAAGCATTCTTATCTCATAAAAGTAAACTCTAACAGTCAGTGTGAACCTCACCGCCATATCCCGTGCAGCAGGTGAAGATGACCCAACACAGCGCCATAGCCCAGCCGATACGACGGGTGGAATTGATCAGTGAATCGATGTCGACGCTGAGGACCGTTTTCCCCCTATAGACGTCACTGAGGCCGTATATAATGGCCAGCGCCACCGCCGTAGAGACAGCCCATCCCGCCAGGCTGCACGCCTACGGGAGGGGGAGGGGGGGTGCGGGTGGCGATTAAAACACCGATATTATGAGAGTGTCCGTTGCTAAGCGCATGCTACGGTGGTCATTCGACAGGATTTGGTTATAAAACAACGGAGAATCATTAGGGACAAATTATATATGAACAAATGTTTGGTTAAAACTTATTTTTACAAATTGTAAGAAAAGATTACAAAGGCCATCTCATTACTCCAGGTTTGCATACAGGGAGTACAAGCTATATTTGAATTGTAAACATTAAAAAAATACGTTGTGGTTTGATGATAACACAGAAAGGTTTGACCTTTCTGGAGTTTAGTCATAAATGGTGTATTTCCTTAAATAAAACAATTTTGTTATTATTATAAAATGTTGTATTTTATTTGACAGCCGCTTTGATAAATTCTGGTCAATTTTATTTCAATTTTTTACTTTGTTTTATGGTAGGTCTAGTGTTGAAGAATGGAATATAGTGTGATCATTGACTATGTCAACCACTTTAATGAATACATATCACTATTGAATTTAATACAATACATTCCCAAGAACTGGTCATTAATAATTATGCATAATGTTTTACAAAGACAATAGATAGCTTGTCGATTTACATCATTGGTCTCAATATTCGTTTAACGTCCATTAATCCATAAAAATAAAGTCTGCTGAGAAAAAAAAATCAGTTTTTCAAAGACTATGTGAATATAAAATAATTTACGTATAATGTACACTTTTCATGGTACAATAAATTAAAAAGAAATGTAAATACAAGGTGAAAACGTTGGTATACGGTCAATTATATTATTGAACAATTTTCAACATTAAAATCATTTTAAAGTCAATGGATACAATAATGTAGAAATGTTTACTGTAAAGTATCCAATTGAAATTGTATGTTTATATAATACAGTAGTAAACGAATGATTTAAATAATTACAACAAATAAAAGAAAAAACATTATAAGCAGACCAAAGTTGTCAGAGATGTCAGATAACGTTGTATTATTGTCGTTAAATAAATGTAACAAAAATAATTATCATAATTTTAATAATATTATTGTAAAAAACGATTAGAAATGTCAGTTATATATATATACTTATATCTATAGTACTCAAAAAGTTAAGCTAACAATCTGTTAAACCATACTTTATGCATATGGATTCTGCAATTCTTCTTGAAGAGCAAATAGCCGACAGCAAGACCCAATGCATAAGGACCGATTCTTGTCCATGGTCGAACATAAGCATCTGCCATTCCGCGGCTAAAATATGATATGCGAGAGGGGAAAGACATTGATTTGTAATATACTACTATTAAGAAAAACTGGAATAAATGTTAGATCTAAATGAACAGTGTTCAACTCATTTTAAAGGAAAATATTTTTAGTTTTACCTAGGCATATCAAAGAAAAATAGGGTGATTTTAAATATCTGAAATAAAAGCATATAAGCGATGTTGTCATCAGCATAACACCATACGACAACAAGATATTATACTACCGTTATAAAGCAGAATATAGTTTTTTTCATTTCTCATACAATAGCTTTCATTTAATTAATGTACAAAATACATATTATTAGTTTGGCATCACTTAATAATTTAAATAAATTAAATTTTAAATTGACGGCTAGTACAGAAAAGAAAATAAAAGCGAAAATGAGGAAAGACTATTCAGCTTTCCTGCATTCGAACAGATATTAAATATTTACTGATACTAATGGACAGAACTTTGACGATAGTTGTAAGCTAATTTATAACACATTTTTGTAATTTCATGTTCACAATAGTACATTTATTAAATATTTACTGATACTAATGGACAGAATTTTGACGATAGTTGTAAGCTAATTTATAACACATTTTTGTAATTTCATGTTCAGAATAGTACATTTATTAAATAACGAAGACATTTATTCGATATTTAATTGTTTTACTGTCAGGTGCAGGGCAAAGCGATGTATGCGTACACCACCAGTAATTTATAAATAGTCTGCAATAAAATGAACCACAAGTAAATAATAAATGAATTAATATACAACTTAATGGAAAAAGTAAGTACTATAAAAATTATAAATGTGTATGAAAACATATTTTGAAATAAATTTGAAGCATTTTTATTTCAATTAATTTTACCGTTTTATAGCGGTAAATTGTTGTATAGAGTATGTAATTTTTTGTTCTTCAATTGTTATCTATTACTATACCAAACATCACCGAAAAAAACCGCCAAATTAAATAAAAAGTATTACTTTATTTATTCCGCACTTGTCAATTGATCACTCAGCAAAATAATCAACACGGTAAAGAATGTGGTCAATTATAGTATTTTTTATTTACATACTAGAAATGTACATTTGACCACTCAAAGAGGTTGAGTTTTCAAGTAGATCAGGAGACCTGATGCTCAATAAGCTCAGAGACTCTAGAGAAACATCTGAGATCCTTCCTAAGGGCTGCTAAATACTCGTTTGACAACTGCTCGGGACAGAGATTGTCTGAATCTGAGGTGCTCATATAGCGGCAGCTCTACGTCAACAAAAGCCATACTTATACTATAATAAAGCAGGTATGATAGAAATGAAAAAGGCGACGTACCCTACCATTCCTACCAACGCTGGTCCCAATTTGTCATTGGTCGAGATCACACCAGTTGCAATCATGCTGACCAGTATAAAGCAGACGTGGACTATTCCTCCGGCAATCTCAGAGCTGTTAACAACAGGACATGGGCATGATTGAAGCATTTAACAAGTCAATACATATGGATAGTATTTAAGAGCGAGACAAAAAGTTCCACCTGATTTATAATCCATAATTAAAATTTTTAATAACACGTATGATGCAATTTTTTCTGAAGAGTTGAAGAAAACAATAAAGGAATAAAGGAGATAAGTTTACCACAAATAACCTAAAACTTTGCAAGAATGTTTGCCAATATGCTGTGACAGATTTGAGGAATGCATCCCGTATGTATGTGGTAGAATATATTGTGTAACGCAATTATTCTATATTTGTTTCAGTTAAATGCTATAAATTTACTTAAACAACCAAATTCTGTTTTATACATGTTGTTAACAATAAAAGTATAAATAACCAAATAACTTTTTCGTCTCATTTATTATATCACAGTATTCAGGGTGTGTCATCAGTCTGGATATAAGGAAATGAGTATTTTAATCATTTTAAAAAATGTAGATGTTAGGTAACAGTGACACGTCTATTTGACAGTGAGAATGAAAACCTATCTTAAAAATAATCGATTGATAACTCATGATAGTTGATATTATTGTCATTAATATTAGGACGGTTTGTTATTCACGACAAAAGATTACTTCCAATTTATCCAGACTTACAAGACGCACAGTTAGTAGACATCAACAAATAAATTAACAAATATATTTATTAATGTATTTATTTACTAATAAAGTAAAATAGTCACATATACAATAGACACATTTTAAGATTATGTGAAACAAATTTATGATATATTAAAAAAGTAACTAACGAAATATCATATAAAAGCATATTTTTACATGCTAGGATGAGACGGTAAAAAAATACGATGTTTGAAGTAAAACTATATTTGTTGTCATACAATATTATAAGTTTGGGAGAAAATGTATAAATATACAAAATCGTTATACAAATTTCCAAGAAAAACAAAAATGATACCTAAATTAAAATCTGTGAATATTATGTCAATTAAACATAATGACAATTTCCACAAACATTCAGTTGGCTTGTAAATACTCACTAATACATGGGGATCATGAGAAGCGGACTCAGAATGTAGAACTGCATATCATTGGCCAAGTACCAGGCCCATCCCATGCACTGTAAAGAAACAGAGTATACTAGCATATGAGATCCGGGCAATAGGAAGAGTGATGGGCGATTATTACAAAAAGAATAGGAACATTGTTTAATGGTAATAATTATTCATAATTAATCTTAGTCATAATTATAGTCATAGTCCTAATCATAGTCATAATCATAGTCACTCGTCTTACAGCAAAAAGCGGAGGAATATAAGTTTCCGTGACGTTTCCTAATTTTCTTGTAACTTTCCTATTTTATTAACTGTCATAAACACGTGGATGGTCACCCGATCAGCCCTTCATTTCATTGTTATAATATTTTCGTGGTCTCAAAACTGGGGGGCTATTTAGCTGATTTCTGTATGATAAAGACATTTCGACTATAGTAAGCCGAATATCATATCTTTTTTGATATTTTGATGTAATAACATTATTATTGTAATGTATTTATTATGCTTTGTTCGACATATATATATATATATGGAGCATGTTCACTAACCATTCTAACTAAACGCTTAACTAATCAATAAATCCATCTCCTGTTGTAATCTTATCATCTGTGCGACAAATGGCAAAACATAATGTCTTCCTAGTCTTCTGGGAATACAAGTCAATCGCGCATATCAGAAGTGATCATCGACTGGATATTCCACCTCGAGACATTTGAACTCTTTCATCTTATTTGAATCCATCCTTAATAAATAATATAACGTATTTTCGTGTGAACTGTGTTTACGATTTCTATACTTCAAATGATATCCTCAATGTACTCTAGCTTTCAATTTACAATGTACATTGATTCAATAAAATATTCGCTCAATTATCCTTACTACTAAAATACGTACAATTAGATAGCCAGATTGTAAAAAGTATATATTAAAACTACAACATACCACTGTAGTATCTGCAACTAAAGGTTTGATGATCAATCGATATGTCACAGAGATATAACATGACTTCCATATTTAAAAAAAATCTATTATCTCCCAATCTGATGTAGTAGTATACTGAACTCTCCCCTTTTATTTAAAGAAACGATAAAAGACTGGAAATAGCTCACCTGTTCAGACACACGGAGTATGTTATTGATGTAAAGAGCGTTGAGCCACCAGTTTGTGGAACAATATGGGTCAATCGATTGATTTTGATTCCACAGTGGTCCATCCCATAGGTAGGGGAAAAGCGAGACATAGCAGCCCATAAAGAGAAGATAAGGAGGTGTCAGTCTTAAAATAAATATAAACAGAAAAACATAGTGTGTGTGAGAGAGAGAGAGAGAGAGAGAGAGAGAGAGATGGAAAATATGATTCACACAAATAAAAAATATGAGTTATTTATTACACCTTTCTATTCTCAAGGAATAATAAAAATAAAACCAAAAATAGTTCTTTTAGGACAAATTTGAGTACCTTCAGTATACCAAGTAATTTATATGTTGCAAATGGTTAGTTCTAACAAACAAATAGTGAATGGATTTCATAATACAACAAAGAATAGTAAAATATTCAATAAATGTAGATTCCCTTCCTCTATTTACAACAGGAAAACATTCATTTACACTTATTTGACATTATAAACCGATATTGTACCATTATGATTCTCACATTTTTCGAAATACGTTCATTTTTTATGTAAGCATTATAATATGTTTCTTGCAATTTTAAAAACATACAGAACAACATCTGAATTTCAATTAGTATATTTTTTACTGGAGACAAATGCATTTATTTTATTAATGTGACATTTTTTCGAATGTCCAGCCCATTTTTTATTCAGTACAATGCCCCCATAAAACAGATTGAAGAGATAAGGTAAATTTGATTGTAATATTTGGGGTATACAAATGGATAAGTGTACTTATTTAAAAAAAAGTACATGTGTTACATGTATTACATTTTGATATGAATATGACTGAAAAATATAAGTACGAGTACGTAAGCAAATAACGATCGGATCAATAAGAAGCCTGATAATCAAATAATGCGTAAAAAAGTAGTTTACAATTTCTATGTCGTTATAAACACTGTGAATATATTCTTAGGAGCAAAAAACGTTCTCGTTATATAACGGGATTATACCGAATGTCAGAAAGGTGAGAGGGAGATAAAAAAAAAGAGATATCGACACGACATACAAAATAGAACAAACGCCGCATTAGAGTCTTCTCGAAATTGGAAATAGTTAATGCATCGAATCTGTTCATTGTGCATTATCCACTAAACTACAGATACATGACTCATTAATTTATCACAATTTGATTTTATACCAAATTGGTGTATACTATAATTAACTATATTACTTATAATTGGTATAACTATACTACTTACAAAACTCTCCTTTATTTACGAGATAGAGATGGAGGTTTAAACATACACGTTTGCTGATATACAGTATATACTGTACAAGGTTTTCTTTAAAAAATGTTTACTACAGATAAAAAATTAAAATTTCTTAGTTCATTGTAGACTTGAAAGTAAAATGCACACAAACGAAAAAAAATCTGCCTGATATTTAAAAACGAAAAATAGATGTAATAAGCAGATCTTGAAAGGCAAAGACTTCAATTAATTCAAACCGTTTTGGGCATATTTTGATTTATTCAAAAATAGTTTGAAAATATATATATATAATATATCATGAAATTTCAATTTTACGTAGCTTTCCATAGGTGATGACATAAGGTTTCTCAAAAGATGTTTTCCCCCAGAATTCCACAGGCTGGATGCAGAGTGTCGGAACCTAGTGTACTATGCTCAATTAACAAAACATCAAGAAACCAGAAAATAATAAATCGATTTCGAATAAAAAGCATAAGATCCTGATAGATAATTATCAAATGTACAATACTATGACTATACCAATACTATGACTATACCAATACTATGACTATACCAATTCCATGACTATACCAATACTTTGACTATACCAATACTATGACTATACCAATACTATGACTATACCAATACTATGACTATACCAATACTATGACTATAC
>JAUZND010051366.1:0-19428 GCA_034780555.1 Coelogynopora nodosa | reverse complement strand
CAAGAAGAATTGGAGGTTTCAAGTCATGGAAGTCGCCAGGGGTCGTACGCGACTCGACGGCACAAGGTAACAAGGTAGGTATGTACCTAGCAGTTTTCCAATTATAAATTCTTACTTATAGATATTATTAAAAAAATTATAAATATTATAAATCAATTATTAACAACAAAATTTGGCTTTTCTAATAAGATAATTAAAACGCTATTGAAAAACAAAGACAATAAAACAGTAAACGATGGAACGATGGAAAGGTTATTCTACTGTGAATGAGATAAAACCTTCGTATGAACGCTTGGAAAGGCGTCTTCCACCATATAATTACTGTATTTTTATCCTCAAGTAAAACAATTTTATTTATTTAAGACTACAACATTCTACCAATACTAATATAATAAATTGCTACAAAATTCTACCAATACTACCAATAAGAAAAATAGGTGTTCATATTTATTATACATTATGTCTTTGCAATATTTTAAAAGAATTCTATGTAATTGTTATATTAAAATCTACCAGCATATTAATATTCACAATAAAGTTCACAGCAAACTATATACTACATATTTCAGAAACTGCAATACCAATAAAAAAATAATCAATTATTAACAAAATGTTTCTCGAAAAGTGTATCTAAATAGATTGAAAAATCTCATATTATAAAAAATATATATATTACAAATTATATTTCGTCTCAAATTCACTTAAATTCACCTATTTTTAAGTAAAACAGCTTATCTACATGAATTCGTGTGTCAATCTGAGCACAGCAGAAGTGTTGTCATAATTTGACCTTCTATTCTGTTTCTATTGTTTTGAAATATTTGAGGGGCTATTTTAAAACCCACTGCGCGACTATTATCATCATACTACCCTTATTTTTACTACAGTAGTAAGATTTTCGTGTAATTTCGCTGAATATATTTCAACGGTTAATATAGCATGATGATAAATAAAAACAAGTAATGGTCACTGTGAGGAATGCAAAAATAACACAAATAAATTTAAAGTTTATTACAATTAATACACAAAAAAACCAAGCTATCACCTTTCATTAAGAAGGCATAATCATGGTGTGAATACTACAATATCTTCTTGATGAAAGGTGAAAGCTTTGTTTTTTTATGTATTAATTGTAATAAACTTTAAATTTTATTGTGCTTTTTACTTTTGCAATATAGTATATGATGTTATTAATAATTACATAAAAATCGATATTTTAAACTAAATGAAATTATTATATTCTTCTCCACAATGTGTCAAATTACTTTATTTAACATAAATATAAAAAAACTTTAAAAAATAATTATATTTATAATCAATTTTATTTCGTATGATGTAATACATATTATTATGATCAAAACAGCAAATACTTTTTTCAATAAAAATTTGCAACACATTTTTGTATAGAAATAGTTTTGATAAGTACTAAACAATATAATATATGTAATACTAAAATTGTTTGTCATCGCCAAAAAAGTTTATCATCGTTTTGTAATGTTTTCCTTATGTTGTTGTAAGCGTCTCGTGGCCAACGTGTTAAAAGTTCGGCTTTTAAAATCTGTATAATTCTAGAATTAAAGATGAACAAAAATTGATGCAATCTGCAACCCCCACCGGATTTTTTTAGCATTTATTTATCCTGGCATATCTACTGATAGTTATCAATTATTTAACTTTGTTGATAATGCTGTAAAAACTTCATACTAACATTATAAGCCGTCTCAAAATTTATATATATATGTATATATGAACACGTACAACAGAAGTACAACAAGGTGTACAAAAACATGCCATAAAATGTAAATAAAATAAATTCAATTACCAGTAACAAATTATAGTATGCACTGAATAAAGTACAACACGTATAGTTTATTATTCCAGTCTAAGGAAACACCAAACAAAAGAAAGTCATGCCAGATTCAAAGATTTAGATCTTATATTTTCTTATTAAACTCTTAACTTTTATGGTCATATTTTTCAATTGAGATAATAAATATCTTGGAGGAAAAAATTTAGAGTTATCATATAGAATACTATGTTAGCATTTTAACATGAGTTTAAGAATAAAGACTGCAATATCATTTTTTTTAAATTTGTCCCGAACGCTTAATAGTTTGTGTGAGGGCATATATTTATAAATATGATTATTGTTAAGCTTTATATCGGAAACTAACAGCATCCTTTTCAAAAAACGGACAGTTAAAAGTGTTTAAATCAGAGATTTTATTATATATAATAATCAAATATATATATATCACATTAATAAATGCTTCTTGCCTTGTTACAGCACCATCAATCCGTGTTATTTGTTTCAAATCACCTTGAAATCAATTTGAAAAGTAGTAGAAAGTAGAAATACTTCTTCTACCACTTCTACCCACTAAATAGAAATATATTTAAGAAAAGTTTACCAATGCAAAAAGTATACGAAAAGATGTTTACTTTAATGTTAATATCTGAAAATCAGAGCTGTTCTAGCACGATAATAAATATGTAAAATGAAAATAAACAATCAAAGGTTTATAGCTTCGTTACTAGTCCTGTTATGGTATACACATTTTATGAAAACTAATTTCCACATACTATAGTGAAATTTTTTCATAAATAAGGAAAACAGCATTTTATAAGTGGATTCATTATATTTCTATGGCACAAAGAAGACGGTTGAATATCGCCTTGCTTTTATTAGAACAGTGGAAGTTAGGAATGAGTGAAACGCGGATATAATGTTGAATTCAAAAGCGTCAGGCAGTTGACTCTGGATTGATTTCAGTACTCTTACCTTAATTGTATAATGTATAATACAAATGTAATATAATTGTATCTAATGTCTATACAGACGCCATAGCCTTCTTCCTGATCATTTTGGAAGATTACCTACTTAATAATTTAATCCATTATCTTTAAAAATAAAACCAAACATAATATACTTAATTCATATTAAATTCACAATTAACAGAATAACATTAGGTGTAATAATTCGTCAATGTGTGCGTTTCATAAGAATTTAAACAGAACATTATTACAAACAGAACTCATATTTTCAGAAATGATATATTTATAAGTCCTTTTGAAGTACTCTTGAAAAATGAAGTCATGTGATTTATAAAAGATGTATATCAAACCATTACTTTGAGTAATCAATAAAACTAAATCATTCAGTTTAATTGGAATACTGCAGTTAACTTCTACATTGTATAACTCGTACATCATAATATTATGCTGCATAATGTAATACAAATTAGACAACAAGAAATTAACTATAAAATACAACAATAAAAATACGAACAAAATTAATTACCAAAGCGCGAAATTTTATCATTTGATAATTTTATAACTGTATTGAATTGATAACGTCCAAATGAATCGTAAGTGTACCTTTAGATAGTTGTCAATCATCTTTCGCATAAGAACAGCATTCTTCTGTTCATTGGGAACTTCATCGGTCGGGACTACAGCCTTCTGATTGTCGCCTCGTTGGGCAGCTGCTTTGACTTCCTTTTTTCTTTCACTTTTCTCATATTTTTCTATAATACAAACAGCAAAATAAAATTATTAAACTATGTATCAGTTTATCTTTACCAAATCAATCGATTAAAGTGATAGTTTCTCGATTTTGTAAAGGAAACAATGAACATTTTGTTTATATATGCTTTGCATTATTTCAATTGAATGTTTTCTTTCTTAATTCTATTCTATGTTATTATAATTCACTATTTAAAGCAAGTTTGGCTTGTAATTTTATTGATTTCTATTTGTCCGCATTATGAAGTAAGAATATCTTCAGTTTCTGAAAGTTGAATAATTGTTTATTAGTTGTATCATAATTTAACGTTAACGTGGTTATGAAATTTTGCCAAACTGGTTTTGCTTTGAATGTTATTATAATTTATGTAAATCATTAAGTGGTAAATTAAAATAACAAAACATTCTCTTACCCAAAATTTCCAGATAGTTAAAATCTTGAGAAAACACCAAATGTTCTTGTTCAAATTGAAGCGAAATCATTTTTCTGGCTTCTTCCATTTGTTGCTCAATAACGCTGTGTAGAATTCCCTAAATATACGAATGCACGAGAAGTTAATAACTGCAGAATTCCAGTTAATATAAAAATAGTATGGTGGGATGAAAAGATTGAATATATATTTATATATTCAACATTTTTAAACTGATTGAAAGAACTATTTAAAACTAAAAAATATGTACGATAGAAAATATGAGAGACAGGAAAGAGAACCAAAACGGCTGTAAAAAGAACGTGGTGCCACAGACGACAATATATAATATAAAACTCCTAAATCACTTAAATATTGTTTGGTTTATTAATTATTGTGGCAAGAAAATACTCTATCTAAACAAAAGGATGAATGATCACAAAGGAAACACAGCCATTGGTGACCATATGAACCTTTGAAAGGTTTGACTTGTTGTAATTCGTATAATTGTAATAACTTAAAAAATTTAGTCAATAATTCTTAACATTTTATTCTCCGTATTTTACAAACGGTTAATATTAAAATGTCTCAAACTAAATGAAATACTCAACTAGCTAACCATGGCTCATCCATTGAACTTTAACTAATAACTTTAGTTCAATGGGCTCATCTATTTGACTAAAATATATTAAATATTGCCCTTGTTTTGTAACTTGTCATGTACTCCCTCTTTTTGTATTTCAATATTTGTTCTGTATAATCGTTTGCTTTTATTCCGCCTTCATTTACATTATGTACGCTCTTTTTAAATCTGTCTGGTGAAAAATATTTGTAATACATTCGAAAAATAGCTTTCGAAAATACAATATTTATTAGAAGAAAAAAAAAGTGTTCATTCATTTGATTATTTTTATCTTTATACCTTTACAATTTTCTCCTTACCTCAATTACAATGTTATAAAGTTAATAAGTTTATATAATTAAATATAAAATTGAGCTGGTATATTTGTATGTCTAGATTTCACTGGTAGATACTAAATTTTTAAGTTGAGATTAAGACTATTTTATTGCATTTTCAAAAAAAGTACTGCAGTAAATAAAATTGATAACAAATCAGCAGATTATGTGACATGTAATATGTGCGCATGTTCACAAATATATATTATATAGAAATATTTGTGGAGATAATGACAAAATCAATAAAAACAAATTCATATTTCATTTAACATTAAAACGAATTAAAATCCAAATTAGAACCTGTAAGTAAAGCAGAGCCATATAGCAGTGTTCCGCAAATTAGGTTTTGAAGACCACCAGTGGCCTTTTGAAAAAAATTGGTGGCCTTTTGAACTAGTGTAAAAATACGTAAAAAGTGGTAAATAATAATTAATTAATTAACTAATACTTAAATTTGTTTTTTAAAAACGAATAAATATCACGACTGTGGCCTTTGAACCAATATGGACAATAAAATTGGCCTCTAAAGGTCAAAAGTTTGTGGAACACAGCATATAGGGCCGCAGATTTCCTACCGTTTTTTAAGATTAATTAATAAAAATAGGACGATAGGAATCACTAAAATTGTGGGATTGAGAGACAATGATTTGGTGATGTCTCCAAAACAGTTGAGTGATATACATAATATACTTTTATTATTTTGTTACTTTTATCTGTTTGTTAGGTATTTCACATGAGTTAAACTTGATTAAATATTATGCAAATTAAAGAATAATGAATAATTATTATTGTTCTAATTACCAACTTTTCTTTAAAAATATAAGTCATATTTAGTTAATATCTACGATACTTACATACAACAATCAATGCGAGGTTATTGTAAACAGAAAATTAAATTAATATTTTTCAGTCATGTTTGTAATATTAGTTCTCACCAGAACGTCCCTTCGTACGGATTCCATGTGCTTTAAATGAGTATCGATTTGTTCTCTGACAACCACGTTGAGCTGTTTCTGTTTCTCCACGAGACACTCTTCAGCGCATTCCTTATAACTCTGAATGTGACTTCGTACAAGACATTCAAAGAGGTCATAGTTTAGAAAACGGGGCAACTCTCGACCTCGAGTCTTCTTCAAACTTTCTTCGATTTTGTTCTCGGCCAACGGTGAATGATGAGACTGAAGTTGGGCTATAATAGACATTTTTAAATTAAATTTAATTCTATGTTTAGTAATATAAAAAGCACGTGGTTATGGACTTAATGTGCTTCTATGAACAATTACAAAATGAAATTTTTTTAAATACAAATATATTAAATATTTTACAGAAGCACCAGTCCCTTACAATCTTGTTAGAAATATATAAAGTAAATTTGTTGTAAAAATGACTATAGTAAGAATCTGTTAAAAAAAATTAGAGTTAAAATACTCGAATTAATTTTAAAGTAATGAAATGATACAGTGTGGAAGGTTGTTATGTTAAAAACAGTAATAAACGATATAACAATAATCGATACATGCATTACCCTTAACAGAACCCTGTCGATTAATATAAAAAGTGATGTAAAGTTCTGTAATACTAAAAAGTAAGCTACACAATATTAAAAAGTAATATCGAATGATGATACGGTGTTGTGTTATACTTTTATTTATTGTTAATTGAATGGAAATAGATATCTATGTAAATTAAGTTCCTATGCCGTTATAGCTAGACAGTGCCGGTTATATATTGTATGTAGCAAGGGTAAAATTTTGATTACAGAAAAGTGTTTATAATATTATGTGATACTATTTATTCCAAATTCCATATATATCTCAAAGTTGTTTATGATTTGGGATTTGTGAATGCTAAATAAAATACATTTAGTTTTTGGAGACTTTTTAATTTAAACTGTCATTATACGAGATAACATATTGAGCTTAGCATAGAGTACAACCATAGGTTTAGATATAATGAATATAATATAAAAATGGGTTGTTATAAACACAACAAATATATCAATAATGAGCTAGACGGAAGGACAAAACAATTACACAAATATTTAATGTTATCAACCCGTACTTCAGACAAGTACTTCCGTCTACCACCTCTGTATCACGCATTATAAACGAAACATAAAAACACCTACATCCTACATATTGGAATGGAAAAAATATGTGACTTTTAACAAACATCTAAAAATAAAAATGGATTCATGTCATTACCTAATTTTAATATTATCGTTAATTTTAAAAAATGGGAAATAGTTTAAACCTAGCCAAAAAACTGCCAATTTTTTTCAAAGAAATTAAGTTTTTATTAAACTAAATAATGTTTGATTCTGATTTTTTTCAGTGGCTAAAATACTTTTATCTAACTAAAACATATAATTTCAAATATTTTTACATACCAAAAAAATTGTGTTATTATTGATCTACCCCCCCTCGGTTTTCATACTAGACGATGATAAAGCTAAAGCAACATTAATAGAAAAAATAAGTTTATCGTAAATTATATCCATTTAACTTGAATAATGAAATTATTTATTAAAATAACAAGCAATTTAAAATAATACTCAAATAGCATTTATACTACTTATAGCTTATTTATATAAGTAGTATAATTACAAAATATATCAACAAATATAGACCTCGTGATCTGGATTCGGATGTAAAAAGAATCAAGTCAATTGGTTGCATCTAATAAAATTTATAGCACTTATTGGTCAATATATAGCATATATATGGTTATTTTCGTATAGAAATGGAATTTATGACTTAATAAGGTCATACAAATTATACCAATTGATTAATTTTTTTGAAAATAAAAATCGATCGACAAGTCTTTAGGAGGTACCACCATACCAAATTTCAGCTTAATCGGATGATAGGAAGTTTGGTTTTCCAGGGGGGGAGGTAAAATACCCCCTCTCCACGTAGCAAACCCTAAAAAGTATGTCCCCGTACGAAGGGTTAATAAGAATTACATTATTCTAAGAGCAGAAGTGACGCAAAGCAAAACATTTTATTGGGATCATTGTAAAAAATATATACAATATGACACGATGAAAAAGAAGTACTTTTATAATAAAAACAGTAACTTTATGCACAAACACTTTTTATTTAAGCAGTACCAAGCGTACTTTCTGTTTGAAAACAGTACTTCAGCATAGTATTAATATCAAAGCAAAACAGTACTTAACAGTACTAGCAGTACCTGTTCGAACCCTGATTATTAGTATATGCAAATGACAAATGTTTACTCTTTTCACAACACAGAAATATTTAGAACATATCATTAAAGCAAAACAAAAAATATTAAAAATTAAAACAAAATTTCAACTTAAAACAAATACCAAAATTTAAAAAAATTTAATACTGTTTAAGTTTTGAGCGTTTTACTTAAAGTATAAAAAGGTTTGCAGAAAGCAAAACTATATTACGAATATATATCACAATCTAGGTTAAACTTCTGAAATGAAAGATCTATCTATATTATTTCTTTCCAACATTTGAACCGCTCTGTTAAAACAAGTAATTAGACATAATTCCTCATCACTGTGCAAACTAAATTATAATCAGAACTTCCTACATACATCAGTCATTCGTGCATACTGTACATACATATAGTTTTAGAAAACTAACCTGCTTAGAAATGTAATATGGCCATTTAATATACAGACACATATCGGCACAATTAAATTGTCCGTTTATTAAAAGGCAATAATTATGTACTTTCATAGTCGCTTAATTGTCGGGCGTTATTATTATTATATATAATACACATATCAGTATTTGAAAAGAAAATTATATTTGCAAAAGAAATAATTGTAGGAATAATTTCAACGCTTGTTCTGAATTGATAATATTTAGAGTGGATACAAAAAACTTGAAGTTAGAAGGTATATTATGATGAAAAATAGTACAGAATATTAGAGCATAATGGGGAGAATGGATAAAAATGTTGTGAATTATATATAAATAATTTATAGTTAATAATACATATGTATAGAAAACGATGTGCAATATAGATAAGAGCGCATAGTGCACTAAATTATATTTTGTAGAATTAAAAACATAATTGCAGAAGATATCTTTAAATTTTGATTTGTTACCTTATAGTATCGCTTTATTTAATTTAGCTTTTAATTTTATTTAGCTATTTTCGTAAAATTAAAGTTGTAAATTAAGAAATTTCACATCGCATACTTTCAATAATTACTCAAAACCTGTAGAATCGATAATTGCCGTGCGTTTTGGATTCAGTGGACAAATATTGCTGCGTTTCTTTCGGAATCCAATTTTATAATCATTATAAGGACGTAATGTTTGAGTGATTTTTAGAATTTTGAATGTTACTGCTGATTTGAATCTTCCACTTAAAAAATCCACAATTGACGTAGATGTTTTAGCTAGAAAGCCATAACTAAATTGTATTTAAAGTTGGAAAAAGGAAATTTACAAAAAGGGGCCACAATTTGTTTTGTATAGGCGCAAATATCGCACGTTATAAAAGGCGCTAAAATTAATTAAAATACTCTTCGTAAATAGCGTGAAGGCGCCGTTTTGTTGAAGGGGGGAGGCACGTACACGGTGTATCCCTGCAATGTTCCCACTAGAATGTTGAAAGTAACTTCTATATTTTAACTAGAAAGTTACAAGTAACTTGTATGTTCCACTTAGGAAGCCACCATTTACTTGGATTTCCAATTAGGAAGCTACAATTTACTTGGTTTTTCCACTAAGGATTAGCCACCATTTACTTGGATTTTCTACTTAAGCTACCATTTACTTGTATTTTCACTTATGATAAGCCACCATTTACTTGGATTTTCCACTTAGGATAAGCTACCATTTACTTGGATTTTCCACTTAGGATAAGCCACCATTTACTTGGATTTTCCACTTAGGAAGCAACCATTTAGTTGGATTTCCAATTAGGAAGCTACAATTTACTTGGTTTTTCCACTAAGGATTAGCCACCATTTACTTGGTTTTTCCACTTAGGATAAGCTACCATTTACTTGGATTTTCCACTTAGGATAAGCCACCATTTACTTGGATTTTCTATTTAGAACGCCACAATTTACTAGGATTTTTTATTTAGGATAAGCTACAATTTAATTGTATTTTTTATTTAGAACGCCACAATTTACTTGGATTTTCAGTATATTTTGATCAGTATATACGCTACCTGTATTTTGACTGAAGTTAGTGTTATTAGTGTCATCTAAATATCAACGTGTTTTTAATATCTTAAATATATAATTTTTGCGCAAATGTAAACTATACAAACTTAAAATATTAATTAGATAAACGCTCCCAATATGTGGTCATTAGATATTGTATATACTTGAAAGTAGCACCTGATAACCAGCTATAGCTCAAATAACTATTTATTCCAGCACACCATATAAACGTATAGTTTGCTTTAATGCCTGATTAATTGCTGTTATTGACTAAATATTTTAGAATAAATTATTGAACAGTCAGAACTGTTAAAATGTGTGAGATCAAAATATAAATAATGTTAAATGGAATTACGAAAAATTCTAAAACAGAGTTATTTCAAGTGTTATCTTAATTTATAACCTAAGGTAACCTTTATATATTTATATTGACACATACATACAATATTCACTATATAAATATGCATACTTAGTATAATTTATTGTCGAATGACATTCATATGTTATTAAGATGAAACATGATTTTGCTATTTATATATTTCTATACATTGCTCGAATGTTATTTTTATCAAAGAAATGTGAATATTTAATCATCATAATATATAGGATATAGCCTTTCTTTTTAAGTATATATATTATATATGTGAGTGTGTTATGTGTCGATATCAAGTATCTTACGACATCTTAAGATAACTATATGATTAATATAATAACACGATCAAATTCTACTGCATTATTTGTAGTAATGTAACTGTGAGACACCGCCAGATATGTGTTTCCAATATCACATCAAAAATACCTATTTCACGATTTGCCCTCTAAGCATTTATAGTGTGTAATCACGACACTGATAAATTTATATAAAAACGTATGGTACAGTTTGTTAACTGATAAACTGAGTGATATTGATTGTATAAGAAAACAAAAGAAGCAACCTTCTCTCTCTGTGCCGGTGTGTTCTGTTAGATGCATTCTGTTACAACCGCAAAACTCAATCAAATCTAGAAATAAAAAGCGACGTTACCCGGAAGTAATCGGCACTGAATTTATTTAAATTAGGGTCCTCATATTACAAAGAAAATGTACAAATTGTAATTTATTATAACTATATAGAGAAAAAAACTATAATTTTAGGTATAACTTAAGCAAATAAGGTTTATGAAAGGTATAAATGGTAAACGCGTTCGAAGAAGTGAAGTAAGCAAGAATTGTTGTAATGATCGATTAAAATTGCACATTAATTTGCATAATTTCTGATATATTTTGAATTCTGGTTTATAATTGACTATTTACTGGTTTATTTCATTTATAATATTATATTTTAACTTCAAAGTTAAAATTTAATATTGATCGCAAAATAGAAAATACAAACAATACGAGAATATAAAATATAATTTATGTAATACACTTCTAAATATTAAAAGTTATAAAAGAATATACGAAAAAAGTAAAAAGCAAAACAACTTTACACATATTTCACAGAAAGTAAAAAAAACTTCATTTTTAGTAAAGAAATAACAAATACAGAATATAAGGTTATACAAATATAAGGTTAACATTATCAGATTGTAATATATTTTAAATGAACAGAATATTAAAAAACGATGTTCTCAAAAGCAAAATTGTGGAGCCATACAAATCGGATATATATATAAATATATTCGCATAATCATGATAGCAGCCGTATATATCAGCATATATATACCAACATATCAAGAAATAAAATTATATTATTGCCGCCTCCGTCTGCAAGTATACATTTTGACTTCTAAACATTTCGGACCTAGAATCATCGTGCAGTATGGCTAAATACTAGATTCCCATTAACAAATTGCCCACAATGGTCAAAAATAGACAAAAGTTTCGAGGCATAAATAAAGAAGCAAAACTAAATACACAACATAGAAATGTTTGATAATAACGGAAAACACTTTTCAAATTAAGCTGTGTGAAAATTGCAAAAAACACAAACACAAAGAAAAGTTTTACATATACAAATAAATAAATTTAATGTGTTCCACTGAAATATGTATTAATATTATATGTTTGCCACACACATAGTGATCTAATTATTTGTTTCGATACTTTTCACAGTTCTAATCACAAAAAGCGACAGGAACTTTTTCTGGTTGCCTGATTCCGTTATTTACTTATATAATACATTACAAATACAGACAGCCAACGAGATTCCCGACACAGCAAGGTGCCTTAAGAACCGCTTTGCCCTGGAGCAGACAACCAACCCCCCTCTGCTGCAAGTCAACTCGGCAACGCTGTCTCGCTTGGGCTTGGTCAACGTGTGAAGAACGACTTAAATCAGACTTATATACCGCTGAAACTTGAACGCAATTCAAGCGTGAAACTTAGGCGATTAGATTTATAATGATAAACTGTATTTAGGCTGTATACTAATTACTCATACTCCGGCCATCCAATCTATATACTATACGCCTTCGCTCGTGAGATGCTACCCTAGTACGTATGCTATACTATACAGTATAACAGGCAGTCTATATAGTTTCCGCGAAAATCTAGTAAATATTGTGGATATACAAGTCATTTTTATCGCCCCTCTGTTGTCGCCAAGATGATAAACGAGTGGCTTAATTAGATTGTACGTCTTACCCACAGTCGCGGCAAGTGAAGAAAAAGCGCGAGCCTGATAGCCTAATATTGCGGAATACATGTTCAATGTGAAAAATAAGGATAACTAACCCGTAATCGTTACATTTGGCAAGCTGCGCGTATGCGACTTGTTGCCACAACAAACTACGATGTATATGGGCTTTATATTGATAATTATGATCGAAAACTATATTAAAGACAATCAACATTTCTTAAATTGTAACAAAATAACCATTAGGGTTGTAATACGTCCAAAACAAGTGTGTAGAAAGTAAATACATTTAGTAGGGAGTTATGTAATATATACACAGTTAATTTCTTCTAAAACTGATGTGGTCATGCCTTTACTCTGATATTGTATAAACAGCCGTAAATACAAAACAGAGATTATTTATTCATTATAAGGAGTTCTTTTTTTAACTATATATAGAAAATGAAATTTATCAGAAATATCAGTGCAAATTACTTTATATAGGTATAAGTAGGGCCTATAAAAAATAAGAATTATAGAATATTAACAGATTTTATATATTACCAAATAATTCTGAAAAAATAG
Organism: Coelogynopora nodosa; assembly: GCA_034780555.1. Lineage (NCBI taxonomy): Eukaryota > Metazoa > Platyhelminthes > Proseriata > Coelogynoporidae > Coelogynopora > Coelogynopora nodosa. The sequence goes on along the minus strand of JAUZND010051366.1, from coordinate 6,188 downwards.
TATTAATCCCTAATATGATCGTATTTATGGAATACAGAACAATTAGCAGTAAGATGAGTAATTATTTATTAAATTATAGTCACAATTTAATTATCAATTTATTAAGTTAACAAATATAGTATGTTTCAATTAGCTATATATATTGTTTTTCACTATAATAAAACTAAACGCGTAAATTTGTCAAAACTTATTAATAACATTTCCCTCCCTACCCAATTATATTAATGAACCTAAAACAGGTAGAACACTGCCTATTGATGAGTGGAACGATGACATAACTGCTATAAATGAACTCAAATATTTATTCCGTGAAAATGTTGTGTATAATACAACCCTTACAATACATATACCGCAAAAAGAAATATGGAAGTAATTGATGAAAGCAGTAAACGCAAGACACGCAATCATTTTAATTTTGTTTTATATTATATATGGAGAGACTAGATTTTGCGCTTTTGTGGTTAGTTAAGTTAAGAAAATGCAATCGTTCGATGAATCATTGCTAAGCACGGCACACCAATACTAGGCTTATAGAAATACTTCGCATTTATACAATATAATGTGATATCAATAAGTGATGAGCAATATGAGTGTGCTTGCATGGATAAAAATCTATTTTTAAAATTGGTACAAATCTATTTGGGTTACATGTGTTATACTAGAAGTGGTAAATAATATGGTTCACGCTATAATATGTACATACGTATAATAGCGGACTATAGAAAAAGATAAATATTTTAGACTTAGAGAAAAGAAGGATAGAGACGAGACGTACATACTTTAAAAGTGAACATTTCTATAAGTGATACAATCTTTTATAAATGTTATAGATTATAGATCTGCATATTAATACTCATATATCTCTATTTTTTAACTGTGAAGCATTATAGCTTGGCTTTATAACAAACGTAATTTTAGTGATTTCATTGAATATAGAATTGATATTGAATAATATGTATAGAATATGAATTGTATATATGCTGAATAGGTCTTCGATTCAATATTCATTTTATTGTATATTAAAATATGGAACTTGGTACAAGAACTAGTATTTGAGCAATATTAGGTATTATAGTTTGTGATAATTGTAATCCCCAAACAATTTAAAATAAAACCGAAATACAGAATAACGATTTAAAAAATAGATAAATCCATGAGTTTCTATAGAATAGAATATTTTGATATAATAATATATTTTATTACTCTAAAAGATTCTTAGCAGGCCATCAAAATATACCACTTCTCACAAGCCATAGTATACTCACAATTAAATTATTTTCACAAATATTTTTTCTGCTTTCAATAAAAACACACAGCATTCGTGGAAAAATAAGTTAGACGCCATGTATGAATAAATCATATTTATTAATATAATACTTACGAGTAGTAAGTATAGAAAAGATTGATTTAAACAATCCTAAAATCTTCAAACTTCTTTCGCCCTTCCTACACTACTTACTTAATAAAACAAATAAAACTTACAAAAAATTTAAATGTACATCATAATATGCACACAGATCATAACATCTTGTACTTATCATTTATTTTTCGTTTCAAAAATTATTGTAAACCTATTACTACTGTACATATACAATGTATATACTATTTAAAAATAACAATTAATTTGCACCATATAGCTTACTATTCCTTGTGCTTGTTAGACAAATATACGCTTATCATTATTGCATATCAGAGATTTACTAATTTTGGGAAAGAATAAAATACAAAAAAATCGTATAATGTCATTTTCAATATTGCCACACTTTTCCCCTCCAGTCATATAGTAAAATAGAACAAGACTAGGAGTGTAAATGAACTAAAACGACCAATTTGATATATTATAGGCTATATGTATAACTCATATTATTTGAAAATATTAAATGGCATTATCTATCATTATCTAATTATCATTAAACAATCAGTATTATTGTCGAATAATTATTGCATTCTTCATTAAAAAAACTTCAATTTTTTATTAGTAAATGTTTAGGGTGAATTCAATTATGCAACATAACAAAGTATGTTTAATTTTGCTGTCAAGTATGCATTCTGTTTACATAAATAAAATTAGTACTTAATTAAAAAGCAAAAACACTTTTAAATGAAGCCAACCAAAACGAAATCAACCAACTGAAGCAAACATAAGAAGTTCAGATATTGCAGTATGGTAATATCACGTTTATTTCAATATATTTGCATGTAGAACCAAAGAATCTCTCATAGTTTGGCCCAATAATCAGACTGCCGAAAAGAAATCCGGCATAACATCCGCTTGGACTCAGTATAGTAACAACAATAATAATAATAATATATATATAATAGAGCTCCCGTCCCATTCTCAAAGGAACACCATATATTATATATATGAGATAGTATAGATAGTATAGTCAGGAAATACAAAATAAGTAAACAATCGTAATTCCATGATTAGGGATGTCATTCTAGCTGTGCAGTGCAGTATTCATATAGTATAGATTTTAGGTATAATAATACAGTAACATATACGCCCCAGGAGAACAAACAGTGGCTTAGGCTAGTTGTGTTATATATATATATAGAAAACAATAAATAATAATATGTCTATATGCAATCCGTCAACGTAAAACAGTCAGTGAATTATGTATAGCGGCATAGAATATGTAGACCATGATCGATGGTTGGAAATTAATTGATGGTAGTTTGTTTTCTTGTTCATCCAACATGTGTGAATATTAAGCGAGAATATAAGTGAATAATATGTCCAATCTGTGCCTCGCAGCGGTTGTGAGAAAGATGAGTCACACTCGGCATTGCGAGGCAAAACCGTATTTATTGCAGTTGCGCACGGCCTAAATAGGCAATCTTCAAAGATAGTTTACCAATGAAAGTTTATTAGATCACATCTTGTTTTTCTTCAAGTAAAATTTTACGTTTATTTATACTAGCACAGGTTTGCCTCGCAAAACTGGTGTATGACTCATCGTTTTCATAACCATAGTATATAACAGGATTATTTTATTTATTATATACTTATAACAACTCCACGTCAAATCCTAACTTGTCCGTATATAACATATAGAGAGACCACCATACATTCCAAAATAGGCTACAATTTATGAGCATTTCAAAGTGGGGTTAGGGAGGAGGGCCACTTGTGCATGAACTTTACTATCCCATGATCAAGTCAACCTAAATACATGCTTCCATAATGATTCACATTCATATAATATGCTCAATTACAAACTAGGAAAACTGGAGGGTCAAGGGAACGGGGAATAAAGAGAGGGCAAGAAAATATGACTAAAACATTCCTACAACGAGATACATCAAGACTGATTTAGTTGGCATAACTGAAGATGTGAAGGTATAAAAGCATAAGTTAGTTCTGACATGCAACTGTTGCACTGCAGACATGTTAGTTGCTGAAGTATAAAAAAGGTGGTCTGCATATTCAGAGAGAAAGGGAACCAAAGAGGCACGTATATATAAAACAATTAATGTCATATTGATGTCCATTGGTTCAGAGAAATGTATCATATTGTGGTTTAGATGCCGCGTAGTGTCGCAATATACACAGAGAGGATTGGTTAATAGGGAAGTTGAGTAGGCTGACACAATGCTGTCGCTATAGAAACAGAGGAGGCCACATTAGTAGAAATAGTTAATAACTGGACAGCTTCCAAATAAATTATTGTCACAGAAAAGTGCATTAATTAATGCAAATATGTTACCTTAATACTATGGACCATTACAATGCACAATATATACATATATATACACACAGTACATATATTCGTATCTTTCTTCTTTATATCGATCTAACGTAGATTTAATCAACTTTCAACTTTTTTCACACAAAATAGACAAATATTACCTCTTTATATTAAACTTCTGAAATGATGAGAAACTACTAATTTATTTATAGACATTAAGAGTCCATATTAATTCAATTCAATACATATCAAGTAAAATGGCTAACTTCTGAACATGTCTCGATTATGATATAAGCGGTGTAACACATTATAATGATAGCTTACTACAGTTTGGCTGTACCGCCAATATTCTGAATAAGCTAACAACTTAAAGAGTCAAAAAGTAATAATACAGTTGAAACCGATGATTATCTATGAAGCAAAATAGTAGAGCAAAGCAGTTGTATGAGACGTTCGGCGATCCAGAGAGATTGAAACATGTATTCTGTGTAACAGCTGTTTATTTCGATATAATAATAATAATAGTCGTAGAGTGATAGAGTCATAGAATACGACGGAGTTGATTTGAGTGAAGCGGAGAATATACAAAAGGAGGGTTGGTGACACTGACCTTCAATCCAGCAGAAGGCTAGGATAGTAGGAGGAGGTAAAATGAAGGGTACCAATTGCATGGCATCATACGAGCAAGTTATGTTCGCAACTCTATACATTAATAATGAAGTACCCTAGAACACCAGAGAGAGGGAGAAAACATACGAATGACCACGCAGGTGACATGAATTAGAAAAGGTATCAGAAGGTCAAGCGCTCGATAATCTAATCTGAGTCAGAACGATCCCAATAAAGGCGGGACATCGCCCATAATAACAATCTGACCGCCAAAACAGGCAATCAGACGATCTGAATGAGTTGTCTGAACTGAGTTGATCACTGTGGAATCATCCATTCCCTTCACGCGATTGGAAACAAGAGTATCTAAATAAAGACACATAAGTATATTAAGACTATGCATAAACAGCCAGCCCGTGTGTCAATGTGTGCTTTCAACTATAGAGTTCTCAAGGTTGAAGATGATCAGACATGTTCTTTGTGACCGCCGCGTTAGTGTTCAAAGGTCAGTCAGTTGGCGTTGTCCGTTGCCTAGTTCACTGTCCGGGGCAAATCAGTTAAGAGGCTGCTCCCGTCAAGATATATAAAATAGATGATCACAGTTGTGTTTTGTTTTGTTTTCAAAGAAGACAGACAGATAGAGAGAGGAGGAGAAAATGTGAGATGTGAGGTGATGGTTGGATGATAGCGATGCTAATGTAAGAAAGAACGACAGAGAGAGAGAGAGAGAGAGGGTCAGGTTCTGACCTAGGCTAGTCCACTCCCTCGAAACATTCGGAGTTCTCAATTGCCATCAACAATTTCTTGCGCAGGTCGATGTAGCATGCGTAGGGCGGAAGGTCAATCCGATTGAAGCTGGAAAAGAAGAAGAAGAAGAGAATTAAAGGTACGAGCTAATGGCAAATTACTAACTATTGTAGGTAATAGAAAAAATTAAAAACATCAGAATTTTGACAAATCAGAACTCTGAGTCGATATCTTCGACCAATTAAGCTTCAGGTACGATAAAGACAAACTAATTATAGCAGGCTTCCCAGTATTTTGTGAGAATTTTTTTTATGACAAAATAAAAAATGTATGACAATTTTTTCTAACCAAATATCAATAAATGTGTTTATTTATAAGTTATAATAAACATTTTTTACAATATAGAATAAGAATATGTATGGAATGTCATAATTATGAAGAGTACATATTATAGATGTGAAATATGTTTTACAAAATAATATGTATTGAATGTCATGTGAATGAACATGTAAAACTTTTCTTTCAAACATTTTAATTTAATAAATAAATTTTACAATATATAATAAGAATATATATGGAATGTCATTGTTAAATAGAGTACATGTTCATGTAAAACTTTATTTGCAAATATTTTAATTTATTAAATATTTTTTATGCTATACATTGTTAAATATTCATTGTTAAATGGAGTACATGTATATGTAAAATTTTATTTGCAAATATTTTAATTTAATAAAACATTTTTTAGAATATAACAAGGATAATATGTTACAATCAGATAGATAACATGCATGTGTAACATGTAAATATTTTGGTAAGATTAAGAATATACAAAATAGGATTAATATACAAAAATAGGTCATCTTTACCAGTATTCAATAACAAGGATAATGTGTTACAATCAGATAGATAACATGCATGTGTAACATGTAAATATTTTGGTAAGATTAAGAATATACAAAACAGGATTAATATACAAAAATAGGTCATCTTTACCAGTATTCAATCCAAGCAATAAAGATCATTAAACTAGCCAATCTTTTGTCTTTTGCGATCTTTAATATCTTCTTCTAGCTGTATTACTTCTTCTTCAAGAGATCGTTTTCTTTGAATACCCATCTCTAAAGTTGACTGGACTTT
>JAUZND010051355.1:4627-19429 GCA_034780555.1 Coelogynopora nodosa | reverse complement strand
ATGTAAAATTAATTTATGCTATTATTCGGAAATTTTATAATAATAAATTCAGCCCCCCCACTTAAAAATTGACTGCGTGGCCTCTGACTTAGAAAAGGTTTACGATTAATTGATGGCTTTAATTAAACCAATACAACGCTATACATATTGAAGTCATAACTATTATCGTATATTACCTGATATTACTTTATATTTACCTGATAAGATATGTTTGATAATGTTAACGCAATTATTCTATAAATAATAATGATTTAGTTGATTGGTGACATCTCATTTGAACTTTCGTCGTCAAGCTATTTATCAATCGGTCTTTCGTCTTTTAACAAAAACCATTTTTTTAAAATTTGACCTAATAATGTATACAGTAAATTCATTGCATAGTTTAAGTAAGTATTATTGTATACCCAAACTTGAGTGAATAAAGAATGCCAGCTAGCGATTCTCAACTCAGCTCAATAATAAAAAACCAAATGTGTAAGATCCACAAAGCCAAATTATACAGATATGTATAGCGCCTACAATATGGTTATGTAACCGTATTATCACATGTCAAAGGAAATACCAAATGATGTGAGCCTAGTTCATTGTTTTATTCGCCACTCTGACCCCCTCTCCCCACCCGCCGACGTTAGACAACAAAACCCAAAGTCGAACTCGAAATACCGCAACTTCCAAGTCGCGTTAAGACTTCAACGGGAGAATCTGCTGGAAGTCTCACCACAGCCATGGTAAGTACAGTATATATATATATATATATGAATAATACAATAGAATATTTAATTTCTTTTACCGATCCTAATGCATTTGTTTAGTAGCTATGTCGAGAAAACTTTACTGTTTCAATATTAGATTTTGGTAAATTTAAATGTTGTTATATCCCAACTAATATAAAATATTAATGATTTTAAAAGATTTTATTTTCGTTTGTTTCTTAAATAACTTAATTTTTTAAATTATGTGTAAAACCCATCGATAGAAAAATTGATATAACTGTAAAGTCTGTACCTACCTGGTAGTAAAATAAATAGTATATAATGAATAAAATAGTACTGAAATATAATGATCAAAAATTACAAATAAAAACTGTTAGTTAATTGTAGCCAATAGCTACAGTATCCCGAGGAAAGTTTATTCTATTTAAAAACATTACCACTAGATTTCTGTGAACAATATGAGCCATTTTCAATCTGCAAAGTCATTAATCCAAAATTGACTGCAGGAGATGACGCCATTGTTATCGTTCAAATTAATTTTTGGTTGAAGTATTAAATCGATGAGCTATAATTATGGTACTAAATTTTAACCATTGTAACAGTATATATTTTAAGTTAAATTTTTAATTAATGGCACTAATTAATTTCATTAAATAATATTGTAACACAGTAAACTAAATATATAATAATATATAATAATATATAAACGATCAAACGATTATTAGATACAACTCTGACAGACAGACAGACTAATATAATTACATATTAAATTAATGTATTTTAGAATGATAAGCAAATATGTATTCATAAAGCAAACGATTTTGAATGCTGTAAAAAGATTTTATTGATGTCATTTTCTGTTCGGCGCATTGCAACGGACCCCATAAAAGAGAGAAAATCGGGAATACATAATCTGTTAAATCTAACCCAGTTTTCCGAACAGAAGATGCGACAAAACGTCGTGTTGCAAAGATTCAATTTTGAACAGTTCTCACCAATCGCGAAGTGACGTATCACATTTTGATGTTTCTACATAATTGATAGCATATTTGCATTAAAATATGTATTTCGTTCAAAATGTTGAATAAAAATGTTAACTTTAGTTTCGTTGTATCGTGTAAAAATAGGTTTAAAAGCATATACTTTTATATTATTTATATTTATATTTTATCTAATTTGTTTTCCAAATATAAATATTAATTTGATATCAATGTATCGTATTGATATTATAAATTTATTTATTGATTTTGAGTCGCGTCGCGTAAAAACTTGTTTAAAAAACATTTCACTATATTTTTATTGTTTCTAATTTGTTTTCCATGTATTGCAATTCGTTTGATATTATTGTTTCGTATTATTGATATTATAAATTCATTTATTGATTTTGTCACTGTCATAGTGTTTTCCTAAAACTATATAGCTTTTCTTTATATTTAACAAATATCTATGAAACAATTCAGGATTCGAAGCAGTCACAAGAATTCTGTGATGAATATGATCCATGCGACGATGTTGATTTACCCTCGGCTTCGACAACTATAAATCCTACGTCTTCTGTTGAGGTAAATTGATATATCATAAATAATACAACTATAGGCCTGGTTGTATTTCTATATTTCCAAATTTTGTATATAAATTTATTGTACTATCTATATATTTATAAATTTCTAAAAGTTGTATATATCTATAGATAGGTATTCTTTATTAGTTTAATATGCATAAAATAAAACAATCTTGTATGGATTTTAAGGACGACAACTATTAATAAAATGTAAATGTATAATGTTTATTTAAAAAATCTGTATAATATTGTTCATAATTATATAATCAATCATTTTTTTGATATTTTATTGCTCATTCCTAAACGGAATCAATATCTAGTCGGCCAGCAGCCTCTGTATTGTTATTATAAACAATTAACAGTAGAACGGCCAAGGGTTAGGCGGAAATAAACGGGATAGTTCAGCATCTGTTATGCAAAAAGTTTACATCCAATGGAGCAGAAATTTTCAAATATATGTTAAATATAGAATAAAGGGTAATTTTAGAATTGTTTAGAAAACTCCATTATACATTATAACTCCAATACAGTGGTACATAAGCTTTTTATCTCCTATTTAATTTTTTTTCTTTCTTGTTTTGAAATGCATTTCCGTGGCACTTTCATAATCCACGACGTGAATTATCATAAAATTACCATTGATATTAATTTATAAAGATTTTGTTGTATATTTTTCTTGAATTAATTTCAACTGTAATCGAAAAAGTTTAATTAATAAAATATATATTTATATTAACGGATTCATCGGGTATCTCGAAACATAACCACAAATAACTATAAAAATAATCATAATTCTCTTTTAGAAGTTTAAACATAATTCAAAAGAAAAGAAGGATTCGACGGAGAAAAAGAAAGAAACAAAACCGAAGGCAAAAGAACAGGTAGACCGGTTAAAATTTAAAATCAATGAAATCGTTGTCCATATTGGTATTTATTATTTGCATTATTGATAAACTGTATCTGATCAAATGAAGTTCAACTAAATATACCGCCATGTATTTTTGTATTAATTGTTTTAATTAAATTATTGGAAAGTTATAAATATTGATTAATGCCAATTATTATTGATCAGTCTGGCAATTGTTGTTGTGAAATGTGATTAAGTAGTATCGCCAAGTAGTATATATGTAAGTAGTATCGTAAGGTAGTATATATTTAAGTAGTCACTGTTGCGTCCAAAGTCCCGCATTATTCTTTCCTTTTTTATTATAAATATCAGTTGTTACACGTGTTTTTGTTATGATCCGGTTATGATCAATTATTCTTTTGCATTTATGGATTTTACTTGTCTTTTAAATCCACAGGTTTGACTTGCCATATTATCCAGGCCTGTTTTACATAGAGTACAAGCTATGTTTGGATTGGAATTTTTTTTAATAAATATTATTTATGGTTTGATGACAACTTATTCCTTTTGTTTGACCTTTCTGGAGTTTAGTCATGAATGCTGTTTTTTCCTTTAGGCCATATTGACATTTTTGTGAAATTTTGTTTCTTATTTGTCCGTCGCTTTGATAATTTCTGGTTCTTCTTTTTTATTAATATTTTTTATTTGTTTTGTGGTTGTGTTGAGGATTTGAAAAGAATGTGTTATCATTTACTACTAGTATAAGTAAGTAGTATTGTAAAATATTATAAATAACGAAAACTGACGATCTAGAAAAAAATTGGTTAATATTTGTATTGGTGGATTGGAAATGTATTGTAGTCTCTTTCATTTGTTTATAAAAAGTTTTTATAAGGGCTTGAAAAAACTTAATACAATACAGTTTTACTTGGGATGTTCCGTGCGGTGGCCAACGATATTAATTCTTAATAAAAATTTAGCATGACTGTTTATAAAATCATGAATTTTCTAGCAATAACGTACACTATTCCTTCGTTTGATAAGGCACGTCGTTTTAGTTTATGAACTAAAGATTTAATGAAAGTCTATGAAACTAAATAAATTGCCCTCTATTTATTTAATATAATTAACAATTACAGAAAGTCAGTATTTTCTTTTTTTGATGTAAAAATTTTTTTTTTTGTTAACTAATAATATTAGAAAGACATTTTGGTCTGAAATAGATTTTAATAATAAAAATGTAATCAACGTTTTCGATTATTATTTTGTGGTTACGAATTTAACTATTAGTTAATTGATAATAATAAATATATAAGAAGTTAATTAGATAAAATTATGAATTATTTAATATTTGACGTGCATTTCTTAATTAGTATGAAAATATATGATACATTTTCACTTTACTTCATAATTTTTCAGTAATTCAACGCTTCAAGTGTGTGACATTACTTTTTTCAAGTATATTTAAAACTATATTGACCTGATCCAAAATACAAATATAGCAGTTTAATAGTATTACTATTAAATGTATTATTTTTTGGTATTTTCATACAAATAAAATAAATCAATATAATAAATTGAATCAATTTATATTTATATTATACTTTAATCGGGGTCTATATATATATCCTTTTATATTTTAAATACCCTGATATATTTCTACCTATAACAACATATTCTCCACCATGATGTATGCCTACCCATAAGAACATGTTCTCACCATGATATTTGTATACCCATAGGATCATGTCCTCCACCATGATGTATGTCTACCCATAAGAACATGTTCTCCACCATGATACATGTTCTCCACTATTACATATGTCTACCCATAAGAACATGTTCTCCACCATGATATATGTCTACCCATAAGAACATGTTCTCCACCACGACATATGTCTACCCATAAGAACATGTTCTCCACCATGATATATGTCTACCTACAAGAACATGTTCTCCACCATGATATATGTCTACCCATAAGAACATGTTCTCCACCATGATATATGTCTACCCATAAGAAAATGTTCTCCACCATGATATATGTCTACCCATAAGAAAATGTTCTCCACCATGATATATGTCTACCTAGCTATAGGAACATGTTCTCCACGATGATATACAATATGTCTACCCATAAGAACATGTTATCCACCATGATACATGTCTACCTAGCTATAGGAACATGTTCTCCACCATGATACATTTCAACCCATAATATCATATTTTAAAACAGTTTTGGTAAACAATTTTTACAATATAGTTTGGTAATTGAATATTTCTATAGAATAATGCAAAAAAGTTTAAAATTTTTATCAACCAAAAATATAAGGATAATACCCATTTTGTTTTTTATTTAATCAAACAAGTGTGAAGTAAATTGTTCCATATCATAATCATATTGTACATATTGTATATGTAAGAATCAGTGATTTGTTTTCACAATTTTGATGTTGAGTTTGGTATATATATATAATTCGTAGCTTACATAGGTATCCATGAATCAAGATTTGGACAATTAGTAACATATGTTGATCTTCAAAGAGTGTTATAATAACAATGAAAAATTAGCTATTAGTTTGTTTATTAAATATCCACAATTATTAGGAAAACTTTAACTTATAATAGTTTTCTGAAAGCACAAAACACAACACATTACGAATAATTGCATCTACTAACCATTTTAAATTGTACACTAGGTCAGATTATTGCATTATCAAGGTCAGTATACTTGTATGTGTGTATAATATGTTCATAGTGTAGTCTAAATGACAACTTAAGCAGCCTAGGCCCAAGTCTATTTAACAAAATATTATAAATTAAGAAGGAACTTTAGTTACGCCTGATAACGTATATATTTTGAGGTCAGTTTGACCACAGTTTAGTCTCTCTATATTATAATTCATCAAACAAAAGACGATGAACATAATATTCACTTTTTATTTCAGCATAAATAAATTCATGGATTCAGTCTAATGCTGTAGATAAACACACAAACAAGATATTTATTTAGCATCGGATGCCTTTTAAACGTTCTGTAAAATAAAAATAAAAAGATTTCAACTCTTATTCATTTCATCTCGGTTCGCAAACGAACAATATTGAATCTGCCTTAGATGTCTCAGTGTGTGCACAATATGATGACAGAGTATGAGAGAGCCCTTTATCTCAGCTCTGTGCGCGTGCATTTTACATCAAATACAGTGGTTTGTTTATCAGTTTATTATTTTCTTTTTTGTACCCAAAGCCGAACTTTGAGGAAGACATCTATGAGGACCTACAGGAGGATATCCTCCAAATGCCACCACCACCTCATCAGAGTAGCAAGGTATTGTTCTGTGGAAGGAGTTCAGCAGAAATGGGGAAGGTTCTCCGTAGAGTAATTCCGAGATGTTGTCATGGCCGGCTGTTCTTTGAATATAAAAGAATGGTTTTTACATTTTACGCGCATTTATACATGTAAATATTTACCGTTACTTTAGCTTATTTTTACCATTTTTTGTGATTGAAATTTCCCGATTGCAATATGTTATAAATTACTAGCCAGTTAATGGGGATACAATTTGAACACAGGAGTGAACAACCATTTTTAACTCCGTCAAAATGCCCCTGCTGATGTAGGGAGCTGAAGAGTACATCGTACTTCACGTTGAATGACCATGTTAATCGGTGTCAAATACACGACTTGCTTATCATTCTCATACTCACAATTGCACAACAACTGCGTAGTCTTGAATATTGTATTTAAATTAGAAGGTTGATAAGTATTAATTTGATTTTGTACATAATAGTCTGTATGAAATATGAAATATATTAAAATGGTGATATATATTGTGTTATAAATATTATAAACCCATACACCATGTGTTTAAACTTTTTTTTACTGTTGTTATATTTTAAAATATATTTTTTGCTTTTAAAAAGCTGTTCACGTTTGAAATACTTCATTTGAAATACCTCCAAAAACGACATATTTTGCAATGAAGTCAGATAATGACAGGCTTATGTATTAATACCACTAATTCACCAGCAAATGAAATAATATCTTCTTAAATTATGGATAATACAAATAAAATCATATTAATGCGAGAAATGCCAACATTATTTAGTTCCTTTTTCATAAGCAATTTACATAATTTAATAAATTTTAAACAATTTTTTCTCGATAGTTTCCGAAGGCAATACTCCTTGATCTAAGCAACAATTTTGAATCTTTGCATACAAAGGGGGTGACGTGGGTATAATGTCAGAAAGTAAAGCGTATAATTAACAGAAAATGTAATCGCAAAATAAAATGAAGACATTGTATTCTATGTTTATTAGTCATATGTAGGAGAATACACCTGTATATATGAATTAGTCATTGAAAGTAACATAACAAGTGAAAGGAATGTGGTATATTGGCTTCAATAAATTATATTTTAAGACATATAAACAGTGAAAAAATGGTGTAACATTTGACCATTTTTAATGCAGAAAGAAGAGTCTATTTTAATCTTGAGAAGTTTTCAAGTTTTCGTGTATTTAAAGTTGTTTTTAGGGTTTAATTTCAGTATATATACATATTCTCATTTACAACGAAGGAATTTTTAAATACGGTTAAAAATCATAAAAATAGAATAGCATAAAAAACAAACTTGAAGAATAACAGAATTGCTTCAACGGTATAATAGAATATTCAACAGAATAATAAACATGACAAACACAAATTAACACTGAAATTAAGAAAAAAAATTAATAGAATTTAATAGAAATAAATGTTGGAAATAAAAAGTATTGTTCCCAATAAAAAGATATTGTTATTAACTATACTGTTTGGTTGATTAATAAATGATAATCAGTAGTTTTCCCGTAATAATAAGTGCTATTTATATTATACTGTAAGTGTTTTTCTAAACGATATCTGCTCTCTTCCACTTTACAAGAAACCTGCGAAGCAGACTAAGAATAAAAAGGACAAAATGGTGGCAAACAAGTCTTCTCCAAAATCCACAATTGTAAGTTAACATGTGCTAATTAAGGTGGTATATATATATATATATATGTATACAAGATATGAAACTCATATTTACATTAAAATTAAAAGTAGACGTCTTTTCGGTTTAATTTCTCACGTGACATCTGAAATCTCGCCCCAATATCACTTCTTTCAATGGTTGATCTCTGTTTAGTTATTAACTTGCCAAATGTAAGGCTACATATTATATCATGTAGGCTATATAGAGAATAAACTCTCATGGCTGAATGTGTCCCACTGAATGTTTTTAATTAAGAATTGTTGCTGTGCAATCTATTCATTTCCCCCGTAAATTTTCAACTTTAAAAATAGAGAATACTTGTACAATTATCAGTAGTACATTGCCATATTACTTATTGTGGTATATATCCGACAATTATATCTAATCTTAAAAGGGTTACTGGACAACTTGTAACTAATGAATTCGTAACAAATCTAAGTGAACATTATTTTGTGCAGTAATATTGAAATGCAGTTAACTTTTTATGAACACGCAAATGCGGGTGCAAATTATAGTCTACAACATTTTCAATAAATGCCAACTGCTGTATACCAGAAAGCTTACGAACAGCGTGCAACTGGCTCTTATTTAACGGGAAAAAACACCCCAAAAAACACTGTTTTCGTATATGAAGTCAAACAGAGATTAAATATGGTCAATCTTCTAGAAAGCCGAACATATTATGTTAATGTTGTATTACGCTTTTGAAACACACAGAATATTTGCTTATAATTGTTTAGAATTTACAAATTTACAATTTAAAAAGTTTGTAATCTCTCCACTTAAGAAACAGGGATTATTATTTTATTTATATGTCTATCTATTTATCAATTTTATATAATTTTTTAATTGTTAAAAATCTATTAGGACTATTGTCAGTTATTAATATTTAACACAATATACGTCATTTCCATATGGGTACTAATGTTTACTTTGTAACTCATTATGTCACACCGTGAATGTGTAACTGTGAATGAGGGTGTGCATTTGAGCTTGAATGTGATTTCAGAAACGAGTTCCTTTCCACATGGGATACAACAGACTTGTTTACAAATCGGTTATAAATTGAAATAAAAAAACGACTATTTTGAATTCGGCAATATATTATATAATAATGTCAACAAACTGAACATTATTTTCAACTGTTTGTTTTATGATTTACAGAATCTACTCATCATCTCAATGTTTTACAGAATCTACTCATCATCTCAATGTTTTACAGAGTCTACTCATCATCTAAATGTTTTACATAATCTACTCATCATCTCAATGTTTTACAGAATCTACTCATCATCTCAATGTTTTACAGAATCTACTCATCATCTCAATGTTTTACATAATCTACTCATCATCTCAATGTTTTACAGAATCTACTCATCATCTCAATGTTTTACAGAGTCTACTCATCATCTCAATGTTTTATAAAAAATAGATCATTTATTTTTCACTTTATATGCTATTCTCCCATTCAGACGTCTCCCGTAAATGCTGAACCACAGGAGGATGTATATGACGATTTTGAGTTTGACACCAGCATCACAACGCCTAGCAAGACTTCAAACACATTACCTGCGGCTAAGGCAAGCACCAAAATACTGGTAAGAAGCAGGCAGCCGTATCCACAATAAATTTTTTGCTAATAAGTTGAAAAAATATTGCTAAATAGAATAAAGTTGTATATATCCACAATTATTCTTAAACAAAAATGATTGGTAAATTCTCAAGCAAGCTTTAGAGGTGTCTAAATAGAAAGTTCATTTACTTCAAACAATTTCAGGAGAGTTAATGTCAAAATAGTATAGCACCAAAGATTCTATAACTCTATGAGTCATTGATTAAAGTGCAGAAATACATCAATTTATAGATGCAGCAAATACTCAATTAATCGTAATTCTTTAGAATTTGAGAAACTAATGTTTACGTCGTAAAATAACGAATAAATTAAAATTGAATCGACAAATATGAACAATGCAATTTAATGTTACACATTTTGTCCTGGATTTGCAAAAAAGTTTTCTTCATCGTGGATACGGCTTTTCTAAATTTCTAAGTGAAAACAAAATAATTGGTCTAAAGTAAGAATTTAATTATCTATTTTGTTTGAGTTTGGTTTTAGCTGCTGATGTGTTTTACAAAAGCTATGAAGTTTATATATAGTTTATTGAACGAAATTTAACGTATCTATACTGATTGTGATTTCTGATTCGTTGGGGTTAAATTATATTTCCATTATGAGATCCTTGATTCCTATACAGCATTAGATAAAACAAAATAAAATGAAATAACGCTTGCTGCAAAATAGTATAACTTGTCGCAAATTTTTCACAGAAATAGATTTGACGACAAATATACATGCACAGTATTTCATATTTTATACTAATGTCTAAAATTATTCGTTTAGTCCGCATGACTTGGAAGTACAATATACTTTGAAAATTTGCGACCAATTATACTATATTGCAGCAAGCGCTATTTCTTTTTAGTTTATATATTTCCATTATTTATCTGATATTCACGAGAAAAAGTTTCCAAACTGATTAAATGTTAACGTCAAGTTAAAGAAGTTTCACACATTTGAACACATTTGAACACATTGGAACACATTTGAACACATTACTTGGATGCAGTGAAGCTATGATAGCACACCGAACAGTGTATTCTACTGTATCTCTTTAAGTCAGCTTCTTCTTTCGATCCGTTTTGGTTTTGTGATTTCCATATTACTTATGTAGCGGGCGGATTCAGGTATTGAGCAAGGAGGAGGGGTAAACGTGGTAAACAAAATTGTATAATATATGCGGAGGTATACTGTAGATGAGTCGGTTTATGGAAGACGCTTTCTATAACTGATATCAAACCTCATTCATCTCTGCTCCGGTCAATAGAAGAGGTTGTATTAATTGTTCCGTTCTTGATTGAGTCAAAAATGTTAACCGAAGTAGTTTTGCAAGAAGTTGCGACTTCGCGGCATGCTTAGAATTTTATTCATTTCAAGCATTCCAAGTTTATTGTAATAATGACAGCATTGGAAATTTTTGTTTTTAAAAGGGCATTTATAAGTTTGAATTAAAAAAATATATATATAGCTTAAACAATTTCGTCAAAAACGTTGACAAATATATATATATATTTTATACAATTTATACATTATTTTATATATGACATTTGTTACTACTTTCATAAAAGTTAAAACGCTACATATTCTACTTATATTATTAATGAATTGCATATTTATTAAAATAACATTTTAAAGCTCGCAGCTATGTGCATTTTTAAAACATTTAGGACTCCAGTGAGAGGAGGTCAAGCGGACTTTCTAATTTGATAAAATGATTAATATTAGCTGTCATAATCTAGCTAAAGACTTGGAATTTCCTAAAACTTAAATTAATAACCATCTTTTTTTTAGACAAGATTCACCGTTATTGTGGAAAGTATAAATAGATATTGAGTAGATAGACTTTATGTAAATAAAGCATAAAGATATTAAAACCATATATATATATATATATATATATATCTCCTCAATGTCCTTTTATACTTTCCGCAGCTGACAATTGTTTTAGAAATTTAGAGCGATTTATAAACGTAATAGTCAAACATAATAATAATAATTTCTTATAAGTGCATCATTGTATGTGTGCCACTCATTACTGTTATGTTGACAACTTTCTTGCTCCACATTTTCCTGATTTCCTCTTAAGCAGTCATCACCTCAACCTCCAATAGAAGAAGACGTATATGATGAATTTGACCCCGTTGTGGGTTCTTCTGCGGCTGTGAAAAAGACGCCGGTCCAAACTCCGGTGAGTTGGATCTTCACAAATCAATTAATCAATCAATCCATCAATCAATCCATTTCTAAATTTAAAACTGTTTTTAAAATTGTAAACCCAAAAACTGAACAACATAAACTGTTATTTTCAAAATGACACAGTAACGTACAGTGAAATTCTAACTGATATCAATTATTTAGAAATAAGAGATTACAAATATTTATAGAACATTTTGTTTAATAATTAGTCATTAATACTGTTTCTCCGGTGATGTTTAAATAATTTGTTAGTAATTATTAAAAATAGTATTTAGGATATTGTTATAATACTGCACTTGATAATTGTTTATATTGTGTGTTGGGCTTATATGACATTTAATTATAAAACTTTAAAACATTTTTGATATGTTAAGATATCTGATCTAAAAGTAGTTTATCCTTTTTCACATTCCCGGCCCTCGTGCGGTTGAGCATACAAATGAATGCTGATAGGTTTTAGATATGATTATATGGGGTTTTCTCATTAGTTCAAGAAGTTCCTTTGGTTCAGTCTTAACGTGCGCTTTTAGTTCCTTTGGTTCTAGCCGTTTCGTGGGATTGCCTTATATGCTTCTTCACCAATTTTTTTTATCAATTCCGTTATAATTTCATCTAAGTTACTAGGTGATTTATCACTTTTAGGACATTTTATAGTAGACACGACCTCATCTAAACGTGGTCAGTTTCTTTTTTCAGGTCTGGTTTTTGTTGGTTTTGATGCGGCTTCTGATTGAAATAGATCTGTGTTCAATATTCACTATATTCATTCCGTCTTTGTTTAACTTTATTAGGGTCTGTAAAGGCCTATACCCACCAAGTTGATTACACCCAACAGTTGAATACATACATTTCAATGAGCCTATTTTCAGTGATCGAGACGCGACGCGACAAAAGTGAAGTTGAAATTATTCAACTTTTTCTGCGACGCCGCGCGACGAAATAAATATTTCAATACGAACACTATAATAACAGATGAGACATCATTCATACACACACGTTCCTGCACATACAGTGAAAAGTGAGACAGGGAACCTCAGTAACATAGACTGTATGCATTGGTCGTGAACAAACAATAACTACCTGCATATACTTATCTCCCCAATCTATACGTGACACCGGGCTGAAGTAGTTAAACAGATAAAGTGTGTGTTCTGTTCATATCGATAGACATATCACCATAGAGTCATAATAGCACATGGTATTTTGTCGCGTCGCGCTTAGTAAAACTAACATTATAATTTTGCAACGCGGCGCGTTGCGTCGCGCTTGGTGGGCAAGGTTTTAAGAGTATATGCTAGTTAATTATTGATAGACAGCTACTCGGCTTTAAAACCTTAATTTGTTACTTTCCTAACTTGAGTAGGTTGAAAAGTTTATTTGCCTTTCTTTGTGGATTAAAATTGTCAAATATTCTGTATTCTTCTTCAATCAATGTTATCTTATCTTTATTTATATTATATTGTATTTCAATTTTAACTTCTATTTAATCTTTCTTGTTGTTGCTTATTCTAGACTTCCCTTTTTTGTCTGACAGTTTGTTTGAAACTTCATATTGAAGTATCCATGTCTTTTTCTCTTCTATTTTACTTAACAAGAACATTATTTGGACGAGTATTACATACATTTCTAATTTCTTCCTCCATTTCATTTGACATCTGATCTTCAAGTCAAAAGTATATCGATTTTTTTGTTCGTTTCTATGTTATGAGTGTGCGTGTCTAGTATATTCACTATTCAGTTGTTCAATTTTGCATCTTATTATTTATTTTACTTTTTGTTTCAAATACTCCAGTCTAGTTTTACAGGGCGAGTATATGGTCAGTGGTGCAGTCTGCACTCTTTATCCGAACGTCTAGTCTTATAGTTATTATTATCAATGAGAATTAAATCGCTCTGTCTACACCTGTTTGAGTGATTGTACAGTTTCCTTGTGATTTACTATTTCATTTTTTCGACAAAGGGGAACTTAGAACTCCGCTAGTACCTCGTTAGTACCCCATTCATTCCTCTCCCTTAGTCCAAAAGGTTCAATCCGGTCTTCTCCTTCAGGAATTGTTTCATTAAAGTCTCCCCCTGATAATCGTTACCTCTCTGTTTGGAAGATTATCGTTAACGGTTCGTATAGGTATAGTTATGGAAATGTTTGAACATTTTTGCAATGATCGTTTCACCATTACCTTCCGCTGTAGATGATGCAGGGGTTAGTCAGCTATTACCAAGAATCAACACGGAGATTATTACATCATTTGGTAGGGAACGTTTAACTGCGTGATATGTTACCACCTTCGGGTATGTGTTGGAATCTCTAAGAACTGCAGCTCAATCACAAACCGGAAAAATATTTGATAAATATGCTTTCTTTATATTAAAATAATAATTAAGTGATGATGTCCATATCCTATTTATATCACCGATTATGTTTACATTTTAAATTAATAAATATTCACATTATATAGTCCTTTTAATAATATAAAATAACTTCAATAATTATATGTCAAAACTTTAGCATGTATTTTTTGAAATAAAAATGCACTAGAGTTATCTCGTAAATTTAACATAATTATGATCTAAATGGATATTGTAATTTTTAATAATATCGATTTTTAAGAATATTTGGTTATTGATTGTATTCTGGATGTATTCTATTATAAGCTTTTACCAGAAGCTCAGGGCAATATTACTCCAATAATACTCCAAGCGCCATTACCGAGATAAAATACTATAAGTCATTTCAAGTCATTTCAAGTAATTTCAAGTAATTACAAGTCATTTCAAGTCATTTCAAGTCATTTCAAGTCATTTCAAGTCATTTCAAGTCATTTCAAGTCATTTCAAGTCATTTCAAGTCA
>JAUZND010051344.1:0-19431 GCA_034780555.1 Coelogynopora nodosa | reverse complement strand
TAATAGTACATAATTTAGTATGCAAAGCTTCTACTTACCCTAGCGACAAGAGAAAATCCACAATATTTCTAAAACAATGCGTCAAAATGCAGTGAATATCAATTGATAAGAGAATTATTTTTGTGTTATTAAATAGCAAACAGTTCATATATTTAAAATTTGAATACAAAATTTCTATTGGTTGTCTAACTTCTTTGTAAAATATTCAAATATGTTAGCGACACTCAATGTAACACTTTTATGAGAATGACCCATATATATATTATAATGGATTACTGGATACACACAATAGATAGTTCACTGTGATTGGTTGGGTGTGTGTGTGTGTGTGTATGGGACACACTAGTTATTATAGAATGAATTCAACAGTAAATGAAGTAAACAGTAAAACAGTAAAATCAAGCCACAATGTGGACTGACACATTGTGGACACATATAACTGTTACTTATAAGTCAGTGATGAGCACACCATTGAATCATTGAGTCAACATCAAGCATGGAGCAAGCAAGTTGATTCAAATTGAATTGTTTTTTTTAAATATCACGTTGTGATAGAAGTTTTGCTTGTGGTACAATGAAATTAGGAGCTTGTGGTCATCACATTATATTTGAATGAAAATTTGAAATCTAAAATTGGTAAAATTAAAGCACTTAAATTTTTTTCGGTTAACCTACTTATCTATTTAAAATTACAATGCATTACATTTATTTTATAACATACCATTTTAATTAGAAAAGTTTTTTTTTAATAGAACACATAGCTAATTTGCAAATTAAATAAGTATTGTTCTATTTTCTGTAAATCATCATCAATGGTCTAAACTATTTAGTATACATTTTGGAAAATTATGGAAGAAATAACTTTTAATAAGTATTATATAAATATTTTACTTATATAGAATTAGAGAGGACATGACTGCAGTAATTTCTTTCTATTAATAAATAATATTTATTTAATATTTTATGAATTTTAGCTCTTATTAAAACCTATTCATTCATAATAATCATCCTAAAAATAGAAGTTCAAACTCCCCTGTATTAGTCCATTCATAATAATAAAAAAAATAATACAGGCCTACACAAATTAAATATATCAAAATTGCAGGCCAAGCAATAGATACTATAGAAAACCAAAACACCTCTACTACATGCTAGAAAATATATCCAAAATACACATTTCTAGCCATACTAATTAAGAATAGCAGGAATGCCTATAAGATTTACAAGCCACTAACCCTTTAGGTAAGTAGATTTCAAATTCTACTTGCCTGCCAAAAAACTGACTTTCTTGCCTCACCCCCTACATCATATAAACCCAAATGTTTTATTTATATATCTAAATATTTATAAAACCATATATTGTATATTGTCTTTCGATTTTACATGCACTAAGAGATTGTGTACACAAGTGGAAGATTAACTACTACATGCAGTAAGCCATACTATTTCTTCCTTAGTGTTAAATGTGTCTTATATCTATGCATTGAGTGGATGTAACCATATTTTTAATTACAGGAAACCTCTCGCTAGCCAGTCAAGTAGTTTATAAACATGATTTTTACTTACCCAAGCAAGTGGGCAAGTACTATTTGCATCCCTGAATAGCCAATCAAAATACCATCATACAAGAAAATTGCTTCCATTTTGCATAATTTTACAAAACACATAAAATATGTCAGATAATATGTCATGATAATATTTGTCATACAAATTATATACAAGGTTCATATAAGTCTGGAAAAGTTATGGAAATTTGTTTAAAAGTAATTTAATTTTCAAACGGTCAAAAAAAATAACTTAATAATTTCGTTTTTTAAATATACTCTCAGATTGTTTAATTTGACATATTATTTTTCAAAAAAGGTCTGTGTAAGAACTCAAAAAGTAATGAAATTTTGAAGACTTTTGTCTAGAAAACCTGGAAAAACTTTACTGTAATTATAAAGAAATTACTAAAATTATTGTTTGGAAGAGCTTATAAATACAAAATAATAACAAACATTGATTTCTTCATTGGTTTAATTTTTATATTGGAAAAAATCAACAATATTATTGGTTTAGTATGCTTTACTTAAACATTGTTCAGACTATCATTCTATGTTTGGACTGTTTCTTGTGGTCTAACTTTAACAATTTTAACAGTTTAAAAATTCATCACAAATTATAGTAGAACTTTTGATGGTGGTTAAAGTGACTTTACAGTGTAAATATTTTACAACATATTTGAAGATTATCAACTAATGTACTACTTACAGAAATAAATTGCTTCATCAAAGGTATAGCATGTCAGTAGAAAAGTTCCTCTTTTTGAATGAAAAACATCAAAAATAATATTACCTATATGTTAAGCAAAAAAGTTTTAAATAGATTGATGTAATTATGTTTTTAGTATAATGCATTAAATGAATTTAATTTGTTATAAATAAGTACAAATACTGCTTTTATACTATTTTTTTCAGAGGAAGTAATAACCGATTTAATGGTAATCAGAGAAAAGTCCTTGTTATGAACAGGTAATTTAAAATTATTGGTAGAATTATAGATAAGAATAAAAGTATATATTTTTTTTATTGAAATGTGAATTGTTTTATTACATATAAGTATTTGCTTTAATTTGTTGTGATAATTTTTCTTACATTTTGAAATATTTATTATTTATGTTACATTTATTACTTAACAGTGTGTAACCGTGATTAGATTTGATATAGTTTTAAAATTTTATAGTAATTTTCAGTTTTGAAATAGTTTACTTAAAACTATTATATTTTTCTCTCAGACTCTTCAATTCAAACAATAACAACCGTGGAGGATACAATGTAGGCCATGTGTACTATACAGTTGGTTCCAAACTATCAATTGAGTGGTACGTGGCAGTAAATAAGGTCTAATTATTAATTATTTATTATTTTAATTAATTAATTTAATTAATTATTATTTTAATTTTCTGTTTAGGACAAATGACAATGCATGTGGAGGAGATGCTAATAACTGTGATATTATTATTCAATACATGTGTGGAGAAAACATTCGAGATGGATCAAATACCAAGTAAGATTTTTAGTAGTTTTAAAAAATATTACCTTTCTTTGTTTGTGGACATCTACTATTTTATAATTAAATGGGTTGTTATAAAAATAGACTTTCTATGTATATATGCAAATAATTATTTAATAATATTTTCACATTTCTAAATATTAACATTTTATTTTGTCTCAATTTTTAGTAAGTATCTAAATGTTTATTGTCGCAGTATGTTGCTGAATTTATATAAATACAGGAATTATTGTAAACTTGAGTAAACCGAAATAGTGTATTCTATTTGATTCTAAATTTTGCAAATTATTGTTTAATAAAATGAGAAGGATCTAATTTTCAGTACAATATTATTATTTTTATAATTTGAGTTACATTTTTTTTAATTGTACATTTTCTAATCTGGGCCTACATTTCTTTCTAGAGCAATTCCTAAAGATAATAATGCCTGCTCAAACCAAGATTGTGAAACTGATAGATTGTATGGTATGCATGAATCATATAAATATTACAATGATTGTACAAATCGTGAGCGAAATCGAGGTCTGTTCTTAGCAGGAAAGGTGGGTTATCTGCTATTAATGTACTATTTGGTCCCAGTTGTACTAATTATAATGTATACATTTAATAATGGATGCAGTGTATTATTCATTAATTTAATAGTGTTAATAGTTTTCAATATTCCTATAAATGCAGTTAGTTCTGTATTTTATATATGCCTTTGTGTAGATCATATAATTATGTTCATAATTATTTCAGATACTCAGCATTTTATAAAATTAAATTATATAATTAATTTTTGCTAATCTAAACGTATCATTATGACATAATATATTGATAATTATCTTACATTATGCACATTTCAAAAAAAAAAATGAATCTATAGTTCAACAAATTATCATGTATTACCTTGAGCAACTTTCATAATTGCTTTCCTTACCTCATTTTTTTGATGCGAATTCATAAAAGCATTTAATATACCATTACATAATAAACCACTAAACATTGATTTATCGCTCACTTTTATATATATTTAAAAATAATTCCTTTCAATAAATTATTTTAAAACACCTAATCCTTAATTATCCATTTATCTTCCAAATAATAGTTGTTACATTGATTTCACAGCAACACCTAATATTCACGATTTTCAATTTCTATCAATATGTACATACATGGAAGAACTGATCTAGTAATCTGCATAACTCTTTATTTTATATATTGATGTTACCCTAAAGATTTACTCTAAAAAAGATCACAAAGTTTATTGTTAATTAATTAACATTGTTTCCTTTCCTTTTCCTGGCAGTGCCGCTGGGCCTGTAAATATTAATAATTATTTTTACTTCCAAGTTTGATCTTTTTGCAATCGAGTGGTTCCTTTTGTATATTATTTAATTAATGATGATATTTATGATATTTATGATGATATTTAACTGATAACAATTCTAATGATAGATTCAATAGCTATTTACAATTAAAACATTATTAGTAAAGAGATAGACGACACAGTCATATAAGGGGGTCTGTCTGTTTCAATGCACTATGAATGCTGTTTGTGAATAAACATTACATTTACTTTCAATGCTGTTTATTTGATTAACAGTATATGCACTTTGAATAAGTATATTAGCAAGACATTTTTGATTGGATATTCATAATTGGAATTTACAAGCAACTTATTCAGATATAAGCCCCCACCCCACAAGGCCGTGTCGACCATATCTTTTCTACCAACATTATTTATCTTTAACATCTATCTAAAACCGGTCTGTCCCCAATTATTCTTCTGCTTTTTTGGATTTGATAGACCGTTTTATTAATGCACAGGTTTTACATGTCATTTTATCAATACATGCCTGTTTTACATAGAGTACATGTAAAGTACAAGCTATTATATGTTTGGATTGTAAAAATTTTTTATGAATAATATTTGTGATTTGATGATAACTCGTTCCTTTTGTTTGCCAATTCTGAGTTTAGTCGTGAATTTTGTTTTTTATTTTAAACCATCCTGATATTATTATGAAATTTTGTTTCGTATTTGACAGTCGCTTTGATATTTTTTATATTTAATTTTGTTTTGTGGTGGTGTTCAGGATTTGAATAGAAAGTGTTCATTTACTATTTGATAAATCCAACTAGCAGGATGCTCTTGCAGCTTTTTTACACCCATGAAATTAAATGATTAATAATTACATCTCATCAAATGATGTTTTTACATTTGTTTTTGCTGGTATTAGCAAACTATTATATAATTATATATAAAAATGTTGTCAATACTGTCTTATGGATAAACAACATACACAAACTAAAACATTTCACCACTATCATATTATTCAATGGATTTATTACCACGCGATCTGGTAGAAACACAAACAGATAAACTGCCACTGAGGGTCAAAAGTCCACTATTGTTTAGTCACCACCCTTTCCTCCTTTTAAATTATAAAATTTCAACGATTACATGTGTTCTTATATATGATCTGGTCAGTCTCCAGTTCTGTTTCTGCTTTTTGGATTTGGTAGGCTGTCTTTTAAATCCAAAGATTTGATTTGTCATCTGCTTTTTTTGGATTTAATGAGCAATTTTTAGTTAATATTTGTTGTTTGATGATAATACATCAATTTACTTGGCTTTTCTGGAATTAGGCCCTGAATGTTGCTCTTAGATTTAAATCATCTTGACAGTAATGGAATAAACTGTGATTATTTACTATATGCTATGTTTATATTATATTAGTTTAACAATCGCGAGTTAAGTGATCTTTAAAAATTAATAACCTTTTTAATTCACGAATAATAAATCATGCTTTTCTAGTGCTGTATTTTTTATACCGACTGATAAGGTGCATAGGGTTCGTACGAGTTTCACAATTCTGGAATCGTTTTGTGAAAACTCATATTTTGTTTGGAAAAATGAGAGCCGTCATACACTTGTTTTCCTTGTCCACTATAGCTACTGGGCGGCAACAGCGCTCGATACACTCGACAGAATAATATCGGCAATCGCTACGGTTACGAGTGCTCCGAAGAGAGAGATTACTACCCCTACTGGCAGCCAACTCCCTGGAGGGACATTGCTGTGCTTACTAGTCGTCCTGGACTGTGTGCTAACATTACAAAAGAGAGCCTAAATGTTAAGGGGCGCTGGTATTGCAGGATACCCGCTGGCACCAGAGCAATTACTCCTATCGATAAGGTGTCCTGTGAGGTGGGTTTCTCGTATGTGTATGGATGTTAACTGTACAAGATAAATTACTGAAATGACTAAATAACTATACATTTATTGCTGTGAAATTATTTAATTATTTCATTTACTATAAAGCGCGATAACTGAGTATTTAGTTATTTAAGAAATATATTTTATTGTTGAAAATTTGAAATATACCAAGCAACAAAAACTCTGTGGGCATTAATTAATTATGCCTGTTAATATTTTGTTTCACGTAATGCTACTTCTATATGGTAAAGTAAATTTTTTATGTGTATTTTTAAAAAGTAATTCTATTTATTTTCAATATTTTTTACAATAGCTTTTATATTTATATAGTTTTTCCTAGGCAAAGGATCATTTAGAAGCCATACGTTAGCGATGATTTATTAAGCAAATTATTTAACTACAGAAAATCATCGTTCAACAAGGGAATACAACTCTTACGGGTCAATGGCTGTTTAGTAAGCCACATGGCTTTCCGGCTCCCACATGTCACGAACCTGATCCAACTCCGGAGAATAACCTAGGCAACACAGCTTCCGGACAACCGCCAACTTTCAATTGGACAGTGCCTGACCACCCGGAAGAGAAATGTGTCATGCGGATTAGACTGAATGTATCATCGGCTATTGGGGAGGACATGTCGCAGGTGAATACCTATATGTCACAGAGACATTAAGCTCTGATCATTTTTGTCTGTTTTTTTATTTTTTATTTACTGTTTGTATACGTTTATATATATAAGTTTATTCCTTGTATGTAAAAGGATACAAATATATTATAATATACTACAGATATAATAAATTAGTTTAATTAAAATAAGTGATGTTGTGGATTTTTGTAAAGACTATATAATTGTATTAAGAATGGAGAAGAAAGATATGAATGCGGTCGAGTACTGAGTATAAGTATAATTTGAAATATACATTTTAAAACATAACATAATATTTTTCAACGATTTTAATAGTATTTTTCTCTACAATCTTTTTTGTTTAAAAATGTTCTCTTAATGTTACGTAACATTACATATTGTTTTCTTGATAATAAAACAACCCGTACATTTTATTTTAAATGTTACCACTATTACATATAGGTAAATATGTAAGAGAGAAATATATCAATAATTAATTGAACCAGAATTTGGATATTTAATTTGAATAAAAACATAGTAAAACTTTCTAAAAAAATTATAATATTTGTAACGTATCATTTTAAAATATAATATTTATACTAAATTTTATTTGGTAAAGAGTTATAAAAACAGGTATAACGTTAAACATTATAAAATATACACCAATTTATTAATCGAACGAGAATTTCATTGGCATGTACATATGTTACCAAGATGATAATAATCGGTATTACATTCAGACACAGCACAACTGTTTGACAATGGTGAGTCTTTGTCTTTAGCTTATATCTGATTGGGGAACCCGTTTAATGGGCTATTATAAATAACTGCTGTTACCCCTCAGTTACCAACACCCGTTTTATATATTGTGGCACATCTTACTATTTAAAAAATATTTAGTGCACACTTTAGAAGCTTGGACATGGAGTCAAATTTTCACGACGTTAACTTTAATGCATTTTCCCCTTATATTAATGTCTTACGGAAAACTAAAAAAATATTCACATTTACTTAAAGCAGATTCTTTACAACCAGCAACACAACACTACGTAGGCATATTGTTAATATGTTTAATTCGTTGTAATTTGCTTAATTTATTCACCTGTAAAGAACTATTAATATAATAAAATTTGTATGAAACTAAGCTAAACACTTGTTCCTTCATCCTTTCTCGCCAATGACAACTGGCTCAACCAATCAGCGTCGAGTTACATGCATCGCCTATAGGCCTAACATTGAAATAGAATTCTTTGTTAATTGAACTTCAGAGCTGGAAACAAGCGGGCATCAAAAACGGTAGTGTTGGCGCTGCACGTGGCTTTCAAGTCAAGGATTACCCCTCCGTTGAAGTATTCTCCAGTCTTTCCAAACTCAAGCTCAAACTTGCTGTTTCCACTAATAAAGAAACAAACATGGTTTATCAAGATCGGTGAGTGTTGTCTTTAGTCGTAATTGGGTATATTTTAATACAAGCCTCATGGCCTTGCGATCTTAATTTTTTTTTAAATTGAATTAATTATTTCAATAGGGGATACATCTTTGTTTTATCTCTGTGTATGTTTGAATTTGCTACTAAATGTTACATGAATGTTACATTAGTGTCATTTGCTTGTTAAAAGTAATATGTATTCATTTTATATTTAAATTTATAAATAATTTACTAAATTTAAAACTTGTACTAATTAAGAAGTGTTACCCATGCTGCTCTTCCGACGTATATCTTCAATGTTTAATTACAATTTATCTATTTTTACATTAATGATTATATTTCTACTAAAATATTAATTGCATAAATTTTTATGTTTTGAATTTTTTGGAGTTTTCTTTGTTTGTGTCATAAATTTGTCTTGAAGTATGTTTTCTTGGTATTTTATACTT
This sequence comes from Coelogynopora nodosa, assembly GCA_034780555.1. NCBI lineage: Eukaryota > Metazoa > Platyhelminthes > Proseriata > Coelogynoporidae > Coelogynopora > Coelogynopora nodosa. The sequence goes on along the minus strand of JAUZND010051344.1, from coordinate 10,672 downwards.
TTGATCGCAAAAAGTAAAAATAGAAAAGAGATTTCACTCTTAATGATTTCATATACATTGCGTTGTAAATTTCATGCAAATGGGTAACAAAATAGTATTGTTAATTTTTTTTTGTAAATTGATTTTAACTGTTAATGTATAATATATTCATACGATTTTAACATTAGTAAGTTGTATATAAAATATAATTTATTGCTTGTATATCTAACACTGTTTTACTACATGAACTATTTTATTGCTATCCATTTTTAAATAATTATTTTGCAAATGTTTTCGGGTAAGAAGTTAGTAGTATTGAACTGCAACATATTAATATAACAGTCAAATCTTTATGTATTTCTTACTCTATACTTCTACTATTAAACAATCACTATTCCTGCATTTAGTGTTTTCGTTTAGCGTGGTTTTTGGCAGATTCTCTAATAGCAATGTATTTTGTAACAATTTAGTAACTATGTAGGGTTTAACGTATTTATTGCGTTGTAACCCTCTCCTCAACATCCCATCGCACAAGATCAATATAACGGAAACTATATCTAGATTCCATTGAACTCTCCTCGGACATTTCCACAACAACTCTATACCCCACTTTAACAAATACCAACACTTTGTACACCTACAACTCTAAATATATGCCCAGTCTGCGGTTAAACACAACACGATACAATACACTTATTTAATTGCCCCTTTCCACAAACCTCACACCAACTGATCTCTGTACGAGCCCCGCAGAGGTCAGTAGTTTCTTCTTCGGTTCTGGGGGAGCGGTCCTGCGACATTGACGGAGCTAACAACAGCACCAATAGTAAGGATAAAACCGTTTCTCTCCCTTCCCACGCTTCCAGGTCCCACGTTTTCACCATCCGTGCGCGGCCCAGCACAATCCCATCATCTTCTGTCATTCACAACATCAACGTTCGCGGCAAGAGGGGCAATATTGTCCAAGTTTTCCCCGCTGTTGAGTATGACTATGTGCCCAACACACTGCAACTTATTCCCGGCGATTATGTGCACTTCCAGTACGTTTGGGACTCCAGAATTTTATAATTAATTTACAGATTTTTTTTTCTATATTCTGTATTTTTTTATCTTTTTAATATTAGGTATTTTCATGTTCATTGTTTTATTTTATTTATCAGTATTATTTTTGTTTTAGCCTTTATATTATATTTATTTATATAGGGGACCACTTAATGATGATGATGATGAATTTCATTATTTTTGTAGTAATGAATTGGTCGAATACATAATATTATATTATTAATTTAAAAACATAGTTTATTGTTAATTGTCTTTTTTAAAAATATTGTATGGTTTAATACATACTATGTTTTAATTATGCAATGTATTGCATGGATACTCCAAGTGTATTGTAGTTAACTATGTGCAGCTGACTTTGTATACAAATTATATCAAATTATTTTTGCTGATTATTTCTTGTAGTTTTCCGAATATACCTCTATCACTACTTCTGTTCCTCACAGGTATTTAAAACACTACAGTTTCTCCGTTGGCACTATTCTTCAAAAGATTTTCCTTTAATTTTTATAAGTCAAAAATCCCGCGTGATAGAATGCGAAACATTGGATTAGCCTAAACAATTGTTTAATTAATCCTTCAGTATTCTATCTTCGCGCGTCTCTTGCTTTAGATGGACCGGATCGAACAATAATCCCAACGGAAACGACGGTCAGGGCCGCGCCGGGAGCGACCGCAGCAATCTAGTGATTCAGGGACCACGCGTTTACCAGAAAGGGAATCTGCCAGGATCCGGGGTTAGTGTAACGGGCCAGTGGGGCCGGAGTTACCCCACCAATGTGTCGATAGGATTGGGGGGAATGAAGGCGGCCGATATGGCCCATTTGGCCTATCTCTCCCCAGGGCAGATGTCCGGAGATATGGCGCTCTTGGACGATGCGGGAACCTACTTTGATCTGGGCCCGAGGAAGGTGACCAGCACTGGCGTTTATCACTATCTCTGTACCAGGTGAAGCCTCTTTTGTTTTCATTATGTTCTGTTTAGAATGAGAGTACGTCGTGCATGCGCGGTGCAGTTTTTGTTCGACAATTAAAATCTCCAATAATTGTTTTTGAGATTTAGCAGTACAAATATTTGGATATTTATTATTACAGAATATTTTTAATATTTATCGATAACAAAATCCTCTTCCTATTTAAATATGAGTGTTTATAATATATATCATATACATTTTTATTGCAAACGCATCTGCAAAAATGCGTAATAATGTATTATATTTTTTAATACAGTGTTATGTACATTATCCAACATAACAGAACTTATAAATATAGGTATATTATGCAGTCATTGGAACCGTTAGCATTTTTTTTAGGTTGTTAACATATTTTTATTACACCGCTTGACTTATAAATAAGCTTCATTTGTCCATTTATTGAGCTATATTGACAATATATTATGTCTCACACATATTTAATAAAAATACATTTATTTGTGTGGTTTCAATAATAAGAGATCTAGTCTGTACTGTAGTAAGCTAAACAATCAGTTACTAACATACGTTGGTTTGCGTCTCCGAATCAGTGATGATGCATCAAATCCAATAATGCGATGAATCATTCTTTATGATCATAGATACTGTAATCAGCTGTGTGATTATACTTAATTGCGACATTAGTTGTGTAGCCCTATAGTTAGGGTGAACATCTTAATTAATATTGAAGTGGTTTTAAACCATATTATCAGCGTTATTGTAGTTCGCTATATTATTATTCCATATAGGTGCTTTATTATTTATTGTCTATAAATAAAATACATAAAAGTACAATATAATTTAATTGTAATGATATAATACAATCGTATTAATGCATTCACGGAAAATATATACATGTATTGCGTCAATTGATTTTATAAGGGACATGTGTAATACTTTTATTAACTCTCCTTTTTATATTAATGAAACTATTTCAAAATTATTCAGAATGAAAAAGAACCAGCTGAGTTGAGTTTTAGAATGTAAAAAGAATGACAGTATTGTGAAAATACAAAATGCAGATTCTAGAAATTTGTTTGTACGAACAAACATCCAATAAACGAGACTCAAATACATGACACAACAAATTCAAGCACCTTTGTGTAAATTGAAACAGGCCTAGAACATGATAATATGGTAAATCAGGCTCATATAACATGCTAAGCCAGTGCCAGATAGAAAACACGAGTCCTGACAATGGACATGCAAAGCAATACCAAAATTCAGTTTTTGTTATGGGGCGAGGCTTAGGGCCATCAGTAGCGTGTTTAATCGATTTTAGCATTACCAAACCGTCAAACTTCTCATAATGGTAGCAGAGCATGTAAGCTTCAATTATTATGTAAAATGTTATGAGCAAATTTTCATTTAGAAATGATGTTGTTATTATACTTTTCAACCACTGATTTAGTAAATTTGTAAATCAATTTAATTTTTATTAATATGTGAAGTACCATTATGACATATAATGCCAAAAAGCAAGTTTAGTAATAGTAAATGTGTTTTAAAATATTAAATTTTGAAGGGGATGCGATTATAATAAAACTTTAAGTGACTCTAACCGATCTGGTAATGTTAAAAGTAATACTGAAAGAATTTTCTGGAAAAGGTTAATGGTAGTTGTTGTTGTTGTGACAGGCATTACCCTAAGTTTAGGTCCTTTCCTCTAGTAAAGGGGAGGGAAAAGTACTTTGTCTAATATTACGAGTAGTGGTATAATTAATGAAAATTTATATCGACTTAGCATGGAAAAATCAAGATAGAAACCACAATGTAATATAATGTAATATGTATAAAATGTAATTCCTTAGTCATGCTTCCCCATTCTTTACTTGTAGAAATAATAATTTCTCAAATCGCAGTCAAAAAGGTCGGCTTATTTGTTCCAAGTCAGCTCCAGAATACTTCAGTATTGGTGTTAATGGCGGTGTTATTAACAGTGCAAATAGGTAAGCAATAACTTATAATAACGAAATATACATATTCTTAAATTGATTTAATTTCGATAGATAATTATAGATTAGTTTATTTGAACTCGTTGTATTCAACCGTATTGTGGTGTTAAAAGTTATATTATTTACGGTATAATTGTTAATTTGTAGTACTTAACATAATTTATAAGCTAATATATAATCTGTTACTTTTTATAAAAAATTTCAGCGCTGTGTCTTTGATCATTCCTCCCAATGCAGTTCAAAAATTGGTCAAATTCAAGATCGAACTGTTTCATAACATCAATGATGTGGCGTCTTATTCCAGCTCCAATACTGCTCCGGTAAGAAAGTATCTCTTACGTTTATCTATATTCATGTGGTTTACGCATATAACCAATTCACATTATCAAATATGTACTCATATGTTTAATACTGGTTCCCGTAGTGTATTAAAACCCGATTGAGAATGCTTTTAAACGTGGTGTAAATCCTTCCTACACTCCCCTGCACACTAACCTCTAAGACTGGTGACGGCTACTCCACCCCCCTGGTCTCCGTGGGCCCCACTGACACTCGCTTCTCCGCCAATCTACGCCTCAAAATGCGTCTTCTTGACGACGTTCCCGAGTCGGCGGCCCACCACCAGGTGTACCGGCGTAGTGGCCTCTCCTGGGAGCAGGTCCCGTCCTCTCTTGAGGGGGACTATCTGTCGCTGGACATCGGGCGGGGCGGCGTCTATGTGGGTCGCTATCAGAGGACCAGTGTTGGAGCGATTGTTGGCGGGATATTCGCGGGTTTCATAATTTTTGCCCTCCTGGTAGTGGGAGTGTACATTTTCTCTAAGCGCAATCCGGAGGCTTTTCGTAGATTGAGGAGTTCATGTTCGAGTGAAATCTAACTGCAATGCTTTACATGTTACATGAGTGTGTTACTATCTTGGAATCAATAATTAGTATGGTGTCCTAAGCATTTGATTAATATTCTTTCATTTATTTATTCCGATTAGATTTATTGCCTTTTGACCTTTAAACCGATTTATTTTTTTCAAATGATGAATTTGAAATATGTATATTGTTTCGCCCACTGATTTCATAATAAGAATTTGTTCAATTATCAACTGCGAGTTATTTAACCAAAATACTGTAATGTTGAAATAATCTAAATCATAATATGACTGCTAGTTTACTATATTTTATGCGGTTTTGAGAGAGAGAGTTATTTGAGATTTATTTTTTATTGTATTTAGGTTGTCGACATTATTGTATAGGTTAACTAATATCTGTATCTATGTTTATCCATCGCTACTTTTATACGCAATTTAAATGTTGTCATTTTTTCCCAGTTAAATTACAATAATTTCCCATTTTCAAAATGCATATTTTTTAATACATATCAATTACCATCTCTCTACAAAAAAAAATAGTGAGAATTTTTTTTTTGAAATGGATATTTCCAATTATTAATTTTTAAAAAAATATTAAATGTGAAAGTTTGCTGACAATGTGTTAATTGTTTAATCTTTTTGTTTTTAGTATATGTTATTATGCTTTGTTGACATTGTTAAAAATGTTATGTGATTATGTGGTACCGACATAAATTATAAACATACATGCACATTGACCTCAATATTATTTTTTATGTCCAAGTTTTTAATTCACATTAATGTTTTGTGATTATGGATTTTGTGTAATTTTTTTTTATACTTGAAGAATGTCCCATTTTGATTTATTTATTGACATCCTTGAAAGTTGATAAAACTATCTTCCTGAATATTATATATATATTAAATTTTATATCTTTAATTTATATTTGTCTAATATATATATTTGATAACATATTTCATTATATTATCCACAAATTAAATGATAATTTTTATAAACATTGAGTTTTCTTCTTTTTGTGTTTTTGTCTAGAAATAATGTTGTTGTTTTTTTGTTTTTAGATTGTTGTTAATAACGCTTACTATTGCATTCTTTTATATTATAATTTAATAATTAAAAAATTCAAAGCAACTTACTTTGATATGTTTTCCTTTTTCTTTTGCTAATCAGTTTCTTTAAAGTTCACAATTTAAAATATACTATATATGTGAAACTTATTTAGTAGAGATGGATGATAGATACATTTTTGCGAGTAATACTTTACGTACAAAAATTGTATGAAGAAAGATATTTACTCAACGAATGACTAGAAATACGTGATGAAGTGATATATTGAGAAATTCTAAATATGTATCAGGCCTATGCATATTTTTAAATTATTATGTATCACATTTAATCCGAGCATAACTTTCTTGTTAACTAACTATATATATTTTTTGGAATAAATGAGGATTTATTTTTGGTATAATATTTTCTTTAAATATTGCAGTCAAATTAAAAATTACTGTATTCTCTTTATACCACAGTATAATATTCTAAAGTTATTGCATTTGATAAATTTAAACAATTATAAAGTCTCCAAAAAAAGAAAGAAGAATAAAAATTCCTATGTGAATAGCGGCGTTTTGTTTTAATTTTGAAATTATTATGTAACACTAATCAATTAATTAAATAAATAATATATTTTTATTTGCCTATACATAAATTTCTTAAGAGCATTTTCGGGCAGATTTATTTTGTAGAGTTCTCTAATTAAAAAATATTCACTCTCAAAATATATTCAATACAATAAGTATATGGAACAAATTTTTATTAATTGAATACCATGCATTCTGTTTCAATAATATATTAACCCACTACACGTTCTCTTGATGATCTTATCAGAAATTCCGTCAAAACGTACTACAATTAGCTACTGTCCAAGAAATTTTGATAATTTTATGAATAAAGAATAAAGTGTAATCCAGAAAAGTCATCAACTCAAACTAATATAACAATATTTATTTAAACTATAAATATATTCTGAGATATCTAGTATCTCCATATAGGCTATATGTTTTAAATAGTCCAGAAATGTTTCCCTTGATGAATTTGTATTTTGATCAAATAATTATCAAATGAACGGTGCAATATATTACAAGATGACCAACACACAATAATGTGTTGCTGCAATACTTCAAGTAATTTAAATTATAGCCATAAAACTTTAAAAATATTACGGCAACATTCTTGCTATTTTATGATATTATGTTGCTATATTGTTAATTGTATCTTGCAGTAACATGCTTAAGCTATATATTATTGAAACAAATTTTAAACAAAAACTATATTTTTTTAACTAAATACTATAAGTTTGTGGACTAAATAAACTTAGTAAAATACTAATGTAGGCCTACTATAAAAAAAATTGTGAAAAACGTATTTATTAAAATTAGATTTTTAACTGCTTTCTGTTGTAATTATAAAACATGAAATATTTCTGGCTAAAATAATAACAAAGCCTTTGATTAACTAATAATGAAGTATTCAATTATAAACTCATTATAAATATATCTGACAGTAATATAATCAATTTTTGTTACGTGGAGGGGGGTATTTTACCCCCCCCCTGGAAAACTAAACTTCCTATCATCCGATTAAACTGAAATTTGGTATACAGATACCTCCTAAAGACTTGTTGAATGGTTTTTATTTTCAAAATAATCAATCGATCGGTATAAATTTTATGACTTGATTACTATGGGAAAATAACCATATAATATGTATATATGCTATATATTAACCAATAAATGCTATAACTTTTGTTCCATGCAACCAATTGACTTGATTCTTTTTGCATCTGATTCCAGATCACAATATCTATATTTGTTGATATATTTTTATAATCATACTGCTTATATAGACAAGCTATATGTAGTATAAATGCTATTTGGGTATTATTTTAAATTGATGGTTATTTTGATAAATACATTTATTATTCATGTTTATGATAAACTTTTTCTTCTTTTCTATTAATGTTGAAAGTTTTGGCTCCTAATACCATAGGTAAGTATGAACATTTAGGGGGGTATAAAATAGATCAATAATAAAACCATTTTTTCGGGTATGTAAAAATATTTAAAAAATATAAAATCAGGGTTATACGTTATATAGTTCAATCAAAATTTTATTTTTTTTGAAAAAAAATTGGCATACTCATCCACTTACGAAGGGTTAAATGTTTTTATTTCAGTGACAATAAATGTTTTGTCACGTTATCATATATATAAAAAGGCTATAATAGCCTACTTACATTATAAAAAGTTGCTTTATATATTTTTCTATTGTAATTTATTGTAGTATATAAACTAATCAAATAATGTTTATTGAATTCGAGCATATATTGTATATACAGTATTGTACCATATTCAGTATAGGTTCAAATCAAAGAATATAGGGCGAACTATTCTTTGGTATTTATATAACCTTCTACTAACAGACATAGGCCTATACCCTACCACATGTTATTAGACGTAGATTCTTATAAATGTGATGTTACAACAAGATTCTATCACGTTGTATTAAAACTCAAAATATATTGTTTTTTAAATGACATACCTTATAATATTATATATTTTTTACATTTTCAGGATAGCAATTAGAAGCAAAAGCACTACCTAGATATTTAAGTTTCTGCTTATCCACACCAGGTTGGTAGTACTCATAAATATTTTCTACAAATGTCGCATTCCGTTTTATCATTATCTAACGTAAACATTTAAAAAATATTTTCACACAATTTTTTTAAAAATTTAATAAAATTTGAAATTATTTGCATATACATAGACCCTATTTACAGTATTCCAATTTTCATCGTTATATATAATGGTTGTAACATAAATCCGGAAAAAAACGGAAGACAAATCCTTAAGAAATTTAATCTATTTTTCGAGGTCATCAATTCAAAAGTATTTAAAATAAACAAAATGGATTTTAAAATAATCAAATTAATTAATAAAAACAAATGTAAGGGATTTTAGAATGTCGATAAAAATGGTCAAAATACGTACGTATACATTTAAATTGATTTAGAAATATAGAAATAAATGAATTATAACTAATTTTAAGTAATTATTACATTCTTTAAATTACAATTGTTTTGTTTATCTTTGTTGCTTGTTTTAATACCGACCTTAAAAACTAGGTATTTATCCGTTTTTTTCCTCCAAATTTAAGTCACAACCATATGTAATATATATATATATATATACATATCTATAGCAGTTATAAACATGTCATTTGAATAGAAATTTCTAACATATTGATTTATGAATTTAATTTCTAATAATTGACATCTACCTAAAAAATATATTTATTAAGTATTAAGTATATTATCACAAAGGTGATTTAGGTCACATATTTTTTAACCTTTCACATGTAGCCTAAATGTTAAAATTGCGTGGTGATAAAGATCTAGGTACCTTTGGTTGTCGAAGGGATTTTAGATATTAGATTCAGGTGTAGGTCCTGTCTGTACTTGCAAATTTATGTCTCCTGGACATTCTCAGGCGTAACATCACAGTCGCCTATATTGGACGCTCTGCAAGGACGTTATCCGTATTTGAAGGGAACACATTGAAGAAGTTGCACTCCCGAAAGCTCTGGACAGTTTCCAAGCCTCCATAACTCACTGCAAATTTTTTGTTGTACCAAATTATTTATTTCCCTATTTTATATATACTATGCGATATTAAAAAATCCCTAAATAGCTGCTAAATAGCGTACGTCTGTTAAAAATTTTCAAATCAACTATCTGCTGCCAACACTGAATTCTAGTTCAATGGATGCCCCCCCTACTCCGATATACCCTACTGTTAAAACTTTAGAAACTTATATTGTTTCTATGGTTAAAATACAATTTAACATTTTTGTGGAGCGTATATAACTAAACTAAAATGTTTGCAAATAATTCAATAATAATTAAATATATCATAAATTTAAAACTCGAAATGGCGCGTAATTAATAATTTGTTTCATCGTCATATTTTTCACTTTATGGGATTGATTGTTCACACCCCGAACCATGTGATCAAAACATACGTAGCTGAAGGTTTTATTATTGATTGTATTGTCTACAAATTATATAGTATTGCATATTTTTTATGCAACCGGTTTGGAATATAGACAATATAAGTGCTTTTATATAAATATATTGCAGAAACGGGTGTCTATAGAAACATGTAATAATTTAAACCAATTTATTTATTACGACCAAGTGTAACACAAATAGAGTTGATTTTGTTTGATAGGTTTATTCTTCATTAATTTTTACAGTAGCGCTATGATCAATTTATCCATATATAAGACGCTTTAACTATAACATATACGGGATATAATTAATTACGAAAGCCTATTACGAAAGTTATAATTAATAAATATTATTTCTAACTAATGCTACATACAGTTATATTAAACAGCAAATAATAACAATTAGTTTCTTTCTGTAAACGGAAGCAGAAGAATCGTTTGATGACAGATTATATTAGACCCGGCAATGTTGTTACAAATGACTAAGAAGCATTTGGAGTTTGATATGTTTGCTTTAAAATACTTTTTATTTTTGATTCTTTTACACTTAACTTATAACTGTTTGGCTGATGTTTATCTTCATAATCCTAGGTTTGTTCAAGGAATTATTAAAAATGACATATATGAAGATACACTTAGTCTATAAGTATAGTATAAGATATAACATGCCATTGCTGCTGCATGTCATCATGACACATATATGTATATCAGGGTTACCAACATTTAGGATAGCCAATGCGTGAGATTTAAAAAAAATATGAACACTGTAATCAGGGGCGGA